>VMDO01025332.1:0-20446 GCA_007922755.1 Pedetes capensis
GCAAGCAGAGTGGTGTCATCTGCATAACACAGGTTGTTAATGAGTCTTCCTCCAATCTTGATGCCACGTTCTTCCTCATAAAGTCCAGCTTCTTGGATTATTTGCTCAGCGTATAAATTGAAGAGATAGGGTGAAAGTATACAGCCCTGATGCACACCTTTCTCAACTTTAAACCACTCAGTGTTTCCTTGTTCTATTCCAACAACTGCCTCCTGGTTCTCATACAGATTTCTCATGAGCACAATTCAAATGTACACAAAATAAGAATAATGAGCCTCTGTGTACCCAGTGTGCGGCCTCAGTAGTTATCAATATACACTTAGATTTTCCCTGCCTCCTCCCTCCTGCCTCACAACTCTTCCTCCACCAACTTAAAGCAAATCCCAGATATGTCATTTCATTGATAAAAATTTCCTATATCTCTAAAATATGACCTTGAAAAGCATATTATGCAGTCACATTTGAACAATTCTGTAATGTCAGATATCTAGCAAGTTTTTTTACTTCTATGGTTTCCTCCGGGGCTGGGATTTGGCTCAATTGGTAGAACACTGCCCTGCAGTCTCTGAGGTCCCAGGTTTGATTCCCAGCACTGCAAAAATGGGAGAAGGACATGTCAATCCACTCCCAAGGCAATCCTGAAAACAGTCAGCCATTGAAAACCCTATGAGGGTCGCTATGAGTAGGATACCAATTCGACGGCACCTAACAACAACAATGGTTTTCTCACATGCTTCTTTTTATAAGTTGATTTTTTGAAATAATATCCAAATATAATCCATACATTATGTTGGATAACTCTTCTCGAGGTTCTTTTAATTTATTAAAATTTGTACTTCCTTTTCAGTCCCTAATACTTTGTTGAAGAAACAGCCATTTGTCATATGTTGTTGTTAGGTGCCGTGGAATTGGTATCCGACTCACAGCAACCCTATGTACCACAGACAAAACACTATTGTCACTGCTTCTGTGCTATTCATAGGGTTTTCAATGGCTGATTGTTTTTTGGGAGTGGGTTGCCAGGTCCTTCTCCCAAGCCTACAGCCCCTGGTATTCCCAGCCTGTCTCACTTCCAAATACTGACCAGGTCTGACCCTGCTTAGCTTCTGAGATCTGAGGAGATCAGATGCCACAGTGGTATAGCTGCAGGGATCTTTCCTACAGAGTTTACCATATTTTAGATTTTGCTTATTTTATTCTCATGATTTAGTTTAACATGGCTTTTTAGCTCCTGTATTGCTTGTTGTTGTTAGGTGCCACTGAGTCAGGTTTGACTCATAGTGACCCAATGTACAATAGAACAAAACACTCCCTGACACTGTCCCATGCATACGATCTTTCTTGTTTAAGCCCATTGTTGTGCCTACTCTGTCAATCCATCTAGTTAAGCGTCTTCCTTTTTTTTTTTTTTTTTTTGTCAACCTACCATTATCCCAAAAATGATGTCCTTCTCCAGGGATTGGTCCCTCCTGATAACAAGTCCAAAATATGTAAGATACAGTCTAGCCATCCTTGCTTCCAAGGGGCACTCTAGTTGTACTTCTAGGACAGATCTGTTGGTTCTTTTGGCAGTCTATGGTATATTCAATATTTGTCTCAAGTACCAAAAGCATCAATTCTTCTCCTGTCTCCCTTATTCACTGTTCAGCTCCCACAATCATATGATGTGACTTATACTAGTAACTAGATTTTAGAGAGCTGCCTCTCCCTACCCCCAACACTTAAATCTAGGCAAGAATACTTCATATGTGGTAGCAAGTGCTTCTGTTTGGAGGTGGCTAATTGGTTGTCTGTTCTGAAGTTAAAACCAACCAGCTTTGGGTGTTCTCAGGCCAATTTGACAATTACAGAGTTCCCTACCAGCCTTTTACCTACTGCTTTTAGTAGATGTTGGTGATTACCTATGTGGTCTTTTAATTAATTTATTAACTGGTGTTCTTTAAAGAAGGTATAAAAGGACTCTTTAGGCTACCCTTGTAACTTTTTCATAAGTTTTAAACTAAGTATTTAAAACTTAAAAATATATAAAGTTGTTAATTTCCTTAACACATTTCCTTAATTCTGCAGTGGAAGGCTACCTAATTATCACTCAATCTACAAGCCATAAAAGTGTAACTTTTTTTCCTTTATTAGCAAATGATGATGGGGTACAGAGTAACACAGCATTGGCTTTTTCCAGTATGCATCTCTTACATCACTTTTAGCAACACTTTCATCGACCCACAAAGTTTTTGGAGCCTTACAGCTAGTATGTAGTTAAACTCTGATACTTATTTGGGTTATCTTCCCCAATTTTTCCAACACACTCATGAAGTTGTGCTGTTTACATTGAGCTTGACCTCTCCCTCTTCATCCCTTCTCATTGACCCTCCTCCACATCCCATCTTCTTCGATCTTCCTTCAAGGAAGGAAAAAATCCTATACATAAATTGATATATTAAAAATGCACAATTAAACAGCATAGAAGGGACAATATAAGGAGTGGAAAGGACGAGGGAGGGATCTAACGGAGGAAAGTGAAAATTGAAAATGTAACTTTAACATTAAAAAAATTAAGGAATTTTTATGGTCAAATATGAACACAAATGGAGTCACATGATAAACTGGGAAGAAACATTTACAACTCATTTGTGTTCCCTTTTAAAAACAAAACAAAACAAAACAAAACCCCAGAAATAGTCCATGCTGATTCATAGAAGAGTATGGGCCTACATGTTTTGGAATAAAAAGAATACATTAGCATTCATAGGTGTTGGTAGTGTACAGTTAAAATTATGTTATCAGAGCAAATTAAGTTTATTTTATTTTATTTTTTTAGAATTTTGTGGTGCTGGGAATTGAACCCAGGGCCTTGTGCATGCCAGGCAAGTGCTCTACCACTGAGCCTAGATCTCTAGCCTCTTAATTTAAACTTGTTAAAGATCAGCATTGAAAGCATAGGGCTAGCTTCTTTTTCTGATATTTTAAAAGTTCATTCCTGCCAACCCTTCTATAGAATTTTAGCTGAGCTATGTTGCTCCTTGGTCTAGTCTTTATAATCTAGTCATTTGTTTTATCTGCATTTATCCTTTCTCATTAACTTGCTTGGTTAAGTGTTCACAATTCCTTCTTCCTTGTCCCCACTGAGTATCTTTAGAATCTGACTTCCTTGTCTTTCACCTCAATTACAGTAACTGCTTAACTGGTTGCCTCGCCTCCTACCATGTCCTGCTCCAGGCTATTTATGCCAAGATAACTTTTCTACTATTCAGTGGGGTTCTTCGTTGCTGAAAACATGCAACTGATACTTCCTTGTCCTTTTTCACCATGGTTATGCGATTTTGTTGTGTGATAGTCTCTTTCCCACTCACTTTCTTTCTTCCTTTCTCTCTCTCTCTCTCTCTCTCTCTCTCTCTCTCTCTCTCTCTCTCCCCGTCCCTCTGTCTCTCTCTGTGTCTCTCTCTCTGTCTCTGTCTCTCTGTCTCTCTCTTTTTGTGCCTTCTGAGGCAGGATAAAAAGACAGGGAAAGCTTTGGGGCTGTGGGAAAGGAAAGGCCCTTTCTCATCCAAGAATCTTGTCTGAGTCTTACCAGTGAAGAATTTCAGCACAACCAAAAAAGAAAAACTGCTGTGAGAACTGCCTAAAAATCTCACCAAACCAGATTATGGATATAATTAAAGTTAATAGACCTAGATAATTTCCTTGAGAGTAGATAAAATAGAAATTTCCTCAACTATCCCAATCTCGGTATTTTTGACAATGTTCCTTTTCCAATCTATAAATCTATACCAGACACCTGCTGGGACCCCATTGAGCAATATAACTTCAAAAGCTCAAAATCATACGTATACCTGTTGTAAGGGACACCTCTCTCTAGATGCCCACACTCACTCTGAAGCATGCAGAATCCTTTTCTTTACCTAATAAACTTCAAACTACTTCACTTTTCTTACTGACTTGTCCTAAAATGCCTTTTTGCAACAGAGTCAAGAACTTAGCATCACCCCTGAGTGGAGGTACTGAGAAGGGGACTAGCAGCCCTAAACCCTTCTCCCAAGCTGACACTTCCATTACCATTTCCTCACACAAGGCAGTTTAATATTTTAATTCAGTACATCCAGAATTTTGAGAAACTGTCGGTGTTTTAGGGGTGTTATTCCCCAATGTTACTGCCTTCCCTGAAGAGTTCGTTTTCTTGGGACCTCCACTCAGGGAACGTGCTGAGACCTTGTCTGGCATGCTGAAAAGAATTTAGGATGAAACAGAGTTTTGAGTTTGTTAGATAAAGGGTAAGAGATAGTACACACTTCAGAGCAAGCAGAGGGGTCTAAAGAGAGAGGTGCCTCAAGGTGTCTTTACAACGCATATATGCATGATTTGGGCTCTTGAGGTTACATTGGGTGTCTGGTATAGATTTACAGAGGGAAAAGGATTGTTAAAATGCCTGGATTGGGATTGTCAAGGGATTTCCTACTATATCTTGCTGTTGTTAGGTGCCGGCAAGTCCTGCTCATCTCATAGCGACCCTCAGGTTTTTCAATGGCTGCTTGTTCCGGAATAGCTTTAGGAGTGGGTTGCCATGCCCTTCTCCCTTTTTGTGGTGCTGGGCATCAAACTCAGGTCCTCAGAGAGTATAGCACAGCACTCTACCAACTGAGCTAAACCCCAGCCCTCTACTATATCTAGTCTTAGGGAAATTAGGCCTGTTAACTTTAATTATACTCTGTAATCTGGTTTGGTGAGATTCTTGGGGCAGCACTGTTTTTTGTTGTTTGTTTGTTTGTTTGTTTGTTTTTAATGTAGGCAGTTTTCACAGAAGCTTTCCTTTTCTTTTTTTGATTATGTTGGAATTCTTGGTTGAGAAGACCAGACCAAATCCCAGGATAAGTGAAGCCCTTTCCTTCCCATTTTCCCCCAAATTTTCCCTTTCTATCCTGCCTCAATTTCCCTCTCTGACACTTTGATTCCTTAATCTTAATGGTTGATGAAGGCCAAAAATCTGTTTTCCAAAGCTCCTTAAGACTGAATTGAAGCTCCTTAAGACTGAATTAAGACTCTACCTATCCATGGATCAAAAGTCTTGACCTGTCTGATCTTAAGGGAACATGAGAGGGTCTCAGTTCTCAGGTTGGAGGATCACCATCCAAAAGGAATCTGGAAGAGGTGATGTCATTAGTGTAGACTTCAAACCTCACAAACAATAAAAAGTATACAGCAGATTGTTATGTCTATTCCTAGGATCAATGTCAAGAATAGAAGATTGGACTTCTGTGTTAAGGAGAGAAATTTTTGATGTATTATTATTTGAGACCTGTTGGGTGAATTTGAAACCTGTTGGGTGAGAGCCTTAATATGTCAGATAACATCTTTTAACTCTATTGAGGGAATAAAAATAGAAGCCAAATGATCATACCAGGGGAAAACAGATCTTGTCCATTTATGTTGTAAAACTGGAAGTTTCGTAGGATGACCTGTAGTTTTTATCCAGTATTCCTGTACCCAATGATATCCTAACATACATCTTCCAATCCATCCTGGGGGTAACAAAGGCCAGTGGTTGTTACCACAGAGCCATCTGGTGTTATTAGGATTAATCCATTTCATGTTAGGCCTTCAAATCTAATTGGTAGTAAACCAGTCAGTTTTTTAAATGTTCTGGTTGAATTACAGTTAGTGGCATGAATTTATCTTAATTGTTGAGGAGAATCTTTGTATCAGTTAAGTGAGTGGTTTTTTTTTTTTTTTGTTCCCAATAAAAGGAACACAGTTGACTATACTGTCCTAGGGTAGGGATGATTCAAATGTGGTGGTGGTGGTGCCATCGAGTCGGTATCCGACTCATAGTGACCCTCATAGGGTTTTCAATGGCTGAGTGCTTCGGGATTGCCTTGGGAGTGGATTGCCATGCCCTTCTCTATTCAAATGTACTTATCCCAAATCTGAAAGTATAAGTATTTGTTATATCTATAATTATCTGGTAAGACTCAAGGCAGTTGTGGAATAGAGTCATTCAGCTGGGGCTTAGGCACAAACCATGCCTGGGAGTTAGTCTCTGTTAAAGAAAAAAAAAAAAAATTATGGCCAGGTTGGTCAATGGTAACATTTATAGGCCATTGGGAAATATTGAAATATGTAGTTACTTGAAAGATAGAGGGTTTTTGTCATCCTCCTCAATGAGTTGTTGGAGCTGTTTTAAGTCAGTACTCAGAAGTATTAGTTGTTGTTAGGTGCTGTCCAGTTGGTGTCCAACTCATAGCAACCCTATGTACAACAGACAAAATACTATTGCCAGTGCATCTCTGCTATTAATAGCATTTTCAATGGCTGTTTTTTGAGAGTAGTTTGCCGGGTCTTTCTTCCAAGCTGATAGCACCTGGTGTTCCCAGGTGGTTTCCTATCCAAGTACTAACCAGGTCTGACTCTGCTTAGCTTTCTGAAATCTGATGGGATCAGATGCTACAGTGGTACAGCTGCAGGCACAGAAGTAGAGACAGGCAATAATCCCCAAATTTAACATTATCTTTGTTAATATCTCTAGTATATTGTATCCAGTCTAGAAAAGAGTCTGATTTAGAGCATACTAGGTTTATTAGAACTAAAGAAACCAAGATCTTTTTCCCCCTTTATTAGTAAATGATGATGGGGTACAGGGTAATGCAGCAATGGCTTTTTCCATTACGGATCCTTTACATCACTTCTAGCAATACTTTCATTGACCCACAAAGTTTATGGAGCCTTATGGCTAGTTTATAGTTAAACTCTGATTCTTATTTAGGTTATCTGCCCCTATTTTTCCAACATACTCATGAAGTCGTGCTGTTTACGTTGGGATTGACCCTTCATCCCTCCTCACTGACCCTCCTCCCCATCCCATCTTCTCCAATCTTCATTTCCCTCTTCTAGATCCCTTCCTCCTCCTTTCCACTTAAGGAGTCACTTCTATGCTAAGTTTAGTTGTGCATTTTTTATATTTCAATTTATGTATAGGATTTTTTCTTTCCTTTAAGTATGATTTAGCTCCCACATATGAGTGAGAACATATGGTATTTCTCTTTTTGGGCTTGTGTTCATTCACTCAAGATGATGTTTTCCAATTCCATCCATTTTGCTACAAATGATATTATTTCATTTTTTCAATTGCTGAATAGTATTCCACTGTGTATATGTACCATAATTTTTTTATCCATTCTTGTGTTGATGGGCACCTTGGTTGATTCCATATCCTTGCTATTGTGAAAGGTGCTGCATTGAATATGGTGATGCAGGTGTCTGTGTGGTATGATAACTTGTCTCCCTTTGGGTATATTCCCAGTAGTGGTATAACTGGGTCATATGGCAGTTGTTTTTAGTTAGAAACAAAGATCTTAAGAAGCATACTGATGTATATAAAAGAAGTTTACAATTATTAATGAGACTCATCTTTGTATAAAAGAAGCGAGACTTTGGTATGAAGAGAAGCTTTAATTCTTTTAATGGCTTGTAGGTGGAGGTAACTTTATCTTTAGGATGTTCTTTGGGCTGTGGAGACTTTGAAAAATAGATTTTACTCTAGAGAATAAAGGTTTGATAACCTTTTTGTTCTTTTGGTCTGGGTGGGATAGACCTCTATCCATCCTGAGATGGTATTACTAAACATTAGAAGATATTTACAAATTTGACAGGAGTTATTTGAGTAAAATCTAATTAACAATCTTCTCCCTAGGATTTACTTACCTTTTGTATAAAGTTAAGCAATGTTTAGAGGCTTGATTTTAACTTTTGGGAGTCTGGATTTTTATGGCTGTAGTTACGATGACACAAGGGCAGCTGGAGACTGTTGGAGTTTGTCAGCCTTTTGAACATTGTGTTTACAAGTGTCTTATAATTAGATTAATAATTAGTATTTAGAGTTTATCTTAAATCTCAGTTTAACCTCTTTTGTTTTGTATTATTATTAATTACTCCATATTTGGTTATACTTTCCTGTTGGGTATTTAAGACCATGTAGGATGCCAAAATATTAACATTTTATTTTTATTTTTTAAGGTCAGTCAAGTATTCTTAAGGTTATTATGGGGGACTTGTAAGGTGCCTGTTGGGCCTCCCTCAGTCTTTCCTCTATCAGTTGTGTCATGTGTTAGGAAGAGTCAGGGTCTTGCTGAACTTGTGGTTTTCCCTGGAAGCACTGAGGGGTATTGCCCTCTGTAGTAACTCTCCTTTTTGCAGAATGTCCTCAGGTCAGAGCCAACCTCTGGGGCCTCTGCAGACTCTCTGATCAAGAGGATAGGTGACTCACCAGAGTTGTAAGGTCTTTTTGACGGGTCCTGTTGTTTCATGGATTCTGGCTCACCTGGGGCAGGGGCAAAATATTGGCTTGTCTTCTTATCCTCTTATGCCCATTATCCTGATTGATATTGGCTTCCAACTTTTGGTTATTGAACATCCAGAAGATCAGTAATACTAGTCTTAAAGAAGGAGTAATGGATATTGTATCTAATGCATCAATCCTGTTCTTGAGGTGGTCTCTGAACTCAGATGGGATATACTCAAGGTCATACCTTGGCTCTTGCACACTTGTTCTAATTTTCTTCAGTTTCAGTTTGAACCTGCAGATGAGCAGTTGATGGTCTGATTCACAATCAGCACCTGGTCTTGTTCTGACTTGATATTGAGCTTTTCCATGGCCTCTTTGCACAAATGTAGCCAATTGGGTTCCTGTATTTCCATCTGGTGACTTCCATGTGCATAGTCATCATTTATGTCCGTAGAAAAATGTACTTGCAATGAAAAGGTCATTGGTCTGACAAAATTCTATCATGCAATCTCCAGCATCATTTCTGTCTCCAAGGCCATGTTTTCTAATGACTGAGGCTTCTTCTTTGTTTCCAACTTTTGCATTCCAGTTACCAGTAATTATCAGTACATCACGATTGCATGTTCAATCTATTTCAGATTACAAAAGCTGGCAAAAAGTCTTCCCTGTCTTCATTTGTGTGGCCTTAGTGGTGGATGCATAAATTTGAATAATAGTCATATTAAGTGTCCTTCCTTATAGGCATATGGATATTATTCTATCACTGACAGCATGATACTTCAGGGCAGATCTTAAGGTATCTTTTTTTGATGATAAGTGCAACCCCATTTCTCTTTAATCTGTCATTCCTGGCATAGAAAACCATGTGCTTATCTGATTCAGAATGGCCTATGCCAGTCCATTTTAGCTCATTGATGCCTACAATGTCAATGTTTATGTGCTCCATTTCACTTTTGACAATTTCTAATTTTCCTAGGTTCATACTATGTACATTCCATGTTCCAATTATTAATGGATGTTTACAGTTGTTACTTCTCATTTTGAGTCATGTCACATCAGCAAAAGGAGGTCCCTGGGGCTTAACTGTATTCCCATTATTAAGGTAGACTCTACTTTGAGGAGGTAACTCTTCCCCAGTCATCTTTTGAATGTCTTCCAACCTGGGGGGCTCATTTTCCAGCACCATATCTGAAAGTGTTTCTGTGCTATTCATAGGGTTTTCGGTGGCCATTTGTTTCAAGAGTGGGTTAGCAATGTCCTTCTCTCTTGTCTGTCTGAGACTGGAAGCTGAACTGAAACCTGTCCACTATGAGTGACCCTGCAGATATCTGAAATACCAGTGGCATAGCTTTCAGCATCATAGTAACATGCAAGCCTCCACAATAGGATAAACTGACAGAAAAGCAAGGGAAAGTAACATAGGAAAACAAATTAACCAATTTAAAAAGGAACATTGAATTTAAATTATATATATTTTAATTAATTTAATAATTAATGTATTTTATATGTTGTTGTTGTTAGGTTCTGTTAAGTCAGGTCTAACTCATAGTGACCTTCAGAGGGTTTTCAAAAATGGCTTATTTTATGTATTATAATTGAAGTATAATTAAGATCACCTGTTTATTTGGCCACACTTAAAACTTTCTTTGTTTTATGTCTTAAACAAGCCTTATAGTGGGTTGGATTTTAAAATATCTCTCTTGTATTTTTTTTTTCTAGACCCATGTCAGTTGGATAATTAATTCTTGAATGCCTATGGCTCTTGTCTTGAGGGAAAACCTTGAATGCCTATTTTTCCTTGGAGCAGGAGAGGAAAAAAAAATCCTCTAGCCTGTAGTCTTGGAGATACTCATATAAAACAAGAACATTGGATTAGACACAGGTTAATACCCAGACTGATAGAAAAAATAACACATAAACAATTACATTAATGATTATCACAAACAGAAACCAACAAGAAACTAAAGCTACATATAAAAGAGTTATATTAAATCAGACTAAACTCTTTAAATACCAGCATTTAAGTTATGCTGATACCACTTTGTAATATACAAACATGAGCACATACAGACAATACACATGGCAATACAGTATTTAAAAAATTGTAACTCTTTACTTAGATATATCATAAGCTCTGTTATTTTTATCATAGAATTAAGTAACCATTAATATTATATTTGTTTTTGAAAGTATGACTCAAGGTGGGAAATTTATATATATATGTGTGTGTATATATATATGTGTGTGTGTATATATATATGTGTGTGTGTACACACACACACATACACACACACACACACACACTTTTTTTGTGTGTGTGTGGTACCAGGATTGAACCTAGGGCCTCACACTTGCATACTCTGCAAGTGCTTAACCACTGAGCTGCACACACAGCCCTTCCCCCCCCCCTTTTTTTTTTTTACTTTTTTGAGACAGGGTCTCACTAAATTACGCAGACTACCTCTGGTCTCGAACTTGCGATCCTCCTGCCTCTGCCTCCCCAGCCGCTGGGAGGTGTGCACCATCATGTCCAGCGGAAATTTGTATTTTAAAGACAGAGAACTTAACCTAACTTTATGAGGTCTCTCTTAAGTATATATCCAGTTCAAGCTAAAAGATTAAATTTGAGGCTTGTTTTGTAGGTCTTAGGTGAAACTTCTATTTAAAAGGGTAACCAGCAGCGGGGGAGATGTTTTTAAAAATGGCTTTGTCTCCCAGATGGAAATGAGAAAGTTGTTTTAAACATGCAAGACATTTTTTCCATCTAGGGGATAGCAAAGAAATGAATTAAGGTTTTGGAGAGGGCTCTTCTACAAAACCTCACTTCATTAGAAAAAAAAAAGTTAGGCTCATCAAGTTGATAGGGCAGTCCTGCAGAGAGGAGCAGGGAGAAATATGAGGTCTTATCTTAGCTAGTTAGAGGAGCATTAAGATAGACTTCCAGGCAGAGTTCTCATACAAACCTTGGGACTGGTAGTTTTAGGAAGTTCCCTGGAAAGATCTCCATGAAGAAGGAAAAGTTCCTGAGACAGACAGCATGCTGGAGTCTACTGCCAGCCTTGGTTATAGACACATAGGCAAGGGAGAGAAAAAGAGTGAGAGAGTAAGGCAGTATAGACAGGGAGATGTAGAAGGTTCAACTTCTCACACAATGGGTGCTAGTGGGCAGAGACTTCCTTCCTTAGTTTTTGGACTCTTGTTGAAGTGTAGTCTCAACCAGAGGTCCTCAGTTATTGAGGGGAGTACTCTTTCCACAGACAAGCCTTAGGAGTGGGAGAGGAGTAAACAAGTACATCTCTTGCCCTTATGGGTATGGGGACTCCCGGCTGTCAAATTGGGGTCTTTGAGATGTGCAGGAGAGTCACCATACCATTACCCTGAAGTTACCCCAGATTTCCAAGCGGAAATTAATTCCAAGCGGAAGTGGAAAGAGGTCAGGAAATAGGAAAGAGTAAAAAAATTACTCAGGAAAGAAGCAAAGAAGCAGAAATAATGCATGCACTGGCGTTCTTGTTGTTGTTAGGTGTTGTCGAGTCGAGTCCGACTCATAACGACCCTCATAGGGTTTTCAGTGGCTGACTGTTTTAGGATTGCCTTGGGAGTGGGTTGCCACATCCTTCTCCCATTTTGTGGTGCTGGGAATCAAACTCACGACCTCAGAGACTGCAGCGCAGCGCTCTACCAACTGAGCTAAATCCCAGCCAATGTGCTGGCATAGCAGCTAGGAAACCTCACCAACTTTGCTTCAGTTGTCAAAGTATTTCTTTGTGGTTGCCAGAATAGGTCAGTAGGTTTAGGGGTCCTGTACCCCTACATTACTGCCTATCCTGAGGAGTTCTCTTTCTCAGGACCTCCACTCAGGTGAGATGCCAAGTCCTTGTCTTGGTCACCAAAAAGAATTTTAGGATGAAAGAGAAGTGGAACAGAGTTTTGAGTTTATTATATAAAGGGTAAGAGAGAGTACACGCTTCAGAGTGAGTGCAGGCATCTAGGGAAAGAGGTGTCCCTGGGTGTTTTTACAATGGGTGTATGTATGATTTGGGGCTTTTGAAGTTACATTGCTCAACAAGGTCCCAGCAGATGTCTGGTAGGCACAGATTTAAAGATTGGAAAAGGAGCGTTATTAAAATGCCTACATTGGGATCGTTGAGGAAATTTCCACTATATCTAGTCTTTAGGAAATTACCTATGTCTGTTAACTTTAATTATAGTCTATAATCTGCTTTGGTGAGATTCTTGGGGAAGCACTGCTTTCTTAATGTAGGCAGTTCTCTCTGCAGCTTTTCTTTTTCTGATGGTATTAGAATTCTCAGTTGATTAGACCAGACCAGATTCCAAGATGAGAGAAGCTCTTTTGTTCCCATGTCCACCTAGATTTCCCTGCCTTTCTATTCTGCCTCAAAACCACAGTCTCATTTCTTTTTTCCAGTGCCAGGGAGTTTAACCCGAGGTCTCACACTTGCATTTGTAGGTGCTCTCCCACTGAGCGGCACCCCCAGCCCAGTTTTTACTTTTTCACTTTTTACTTTGAGACACGGGCTGCTGCTTTCCTCAGACTTGCCATCCTCCTGCTTCCACCTCTCAAGTTGCTGAGACTACAGGTGTGTACCACTGCGCCTGGCTTGTTTCTCATTTCACACTAGAGCTGGAGATCTAGGCACAAGGCCTACCTGAGGCTTGTTCTATTGCAATATTTGGCCCTTTTTGTCTGTTCTCTTCTTTTTTGAGTTTTTCCATTCTGGGTATTAAACCCAGGGCCTTGAGTATGCTAGGCAAGCACTCTGTCACTTAGCTTTATCTCTGTGTCGAGCACATTGTTCTTGTGGTGAAACATGATGTATTTCGTGCAATGTGTTTTAATGTTTGCTTGTTTGTTTGTTGAGACAGGATCTGACTATGCACCCCAGGCTGGCCTGGAACTCACTATGTATCTCACCACACCTGGCTCTATGAGTTAACTTTTATCTGCTCTAAATAGAAATCAGAGCTCAGTTCCACAGAGGCCACTGAAAAACATCTGAAATCAGGAATCTCTCACCTAAAGAGATGTGCACACATTTATACCTTATGTACTTTATGTTCTTGTGGTACGATGTTCATTAGCACTGATGAGGGCTATAACATGCTGGAGTTCAAGTGAGATGAGGCTGGTAACGTAGTGAAGACTTTGCCCTTCTCCTGGTTTACTGTGAGGCAGAGTTGCCGTAGATCCTACCTCTCTACCCGACCACCACCCTTCAACTTGTGAGTGCTTCTGTTGATGCACAGGCAGCCTTGGAGGTGTGCCACTTGGACTGGCCATCAGAACAGTCTGCCTCTTAGCTGCAGGGACTGGGTAGCTGATAGGCTCCAGCTTTTTGTACCTTCAGCCCTTGCCTCTGTGGGGGCCATGCTTATCCCATACTATGTATTTTTTCTTTCATGTTAATGTCTCTTTCTTCCCTTCTGTCCCTCTTCCACCACAGTAAACTGACCTTTTTGAAGCATGATGTAGTTTGAAAGGAGGCAATGCAGGTCATTCAGCTTCATGTTTAGTGTGTTTGAAATTCTGTTCACTGATCTAATCCTAAGATCTCCTTCATGTTTCAACAAAGATTTATCCTGTTAAAATGTGAAGAATAATTAGCCTGGGGCAGTCATAGCATCCCTGCTAACTAGTCTGTGACCCTAGACAAGGCATTCTGGTTCTTGAGTGTGGGGAGAAGCCGTGGGACCAGGAGTTGGCTCACCTCACAAGGTTCTTGCAGCACTGTGGTGTCAGTGTGGTCTCACTGCACACTGTTGATTTCTAGCAGCCAACAGGGGGCCCAGTAATCAACTCTGGATCCTTTCAGTGGCAGGGGTGCTGTTTTTCCTTGAAACATTCACACCATGCAAATTGTTTCTATGGTAACAGGAATCTTTCTTTTCATGTGATGCAGATGTTCTGAAAAGGTTCCTCATCTGTATGTTCTTTGCCTGCAGCCATACCACTGTGGTGTCTGATCCTGTCAGATCTTGGAAACTAAGCAGGGTTGGGCCTGGTTAGTACGTGGGTGAGAGACTGCCTGGGAACACTAGGTGCTGTAGGCTTGGGAGAAGCACCAGGCAACCCCACTCCCCCCCCAAAAAATCAGCCGTTGAAAACCCTACGAATAGCAGAGAAGCACTAATAGTATTTTGCCTGTTGTACATAGGGTCACTATGAGTTGGCACCTAACAGCACCTAACAACAACAACAACATGTTCTTTAGGGTCTGTGGACTTCTAACCTATAGGCCCTTTAGAGAAAGCCTTTATTTAAGGACTCCTTCTCTACCCCTGTGGGAGTGTTACAGTCTCCGTTACCAGAGAATAACTAGTTTTTACTAGGACTGGAGGTTTCAGTTTATTAATAAAGGCTTAATATCAACTAGAAAAGCAATTGTTAAATTAGTTTAGATAACAGTGATAGCAGGAAAGCTAACATTTAGGATCATGCTTTAAATTTTTTCATTCTTATTTTTTATTATATAAAATTTTCAAACACAAAAATAGATAAAAATTTTTAAGGACTCCTATATACCTACCACCTAGGTTCAAAATTAGCATTCTGCCATATTGATGTAGTCTATTCTTTTACAGATAGAAAATCAGAAACAAATATTTAGAGATAAAATGTCACCATGAAAAGTGTTTTCTTCTAAACCACTTACTCCATCCTTAGTAAAATTAATTCCTCCATATCATCTTAATTCCTAATCTGTATTCTTATTTTTCCAGTTGTCCCAATTATGTTTTACTAATTTTTTTAATGGGGTCTCATTTGAGGTCCGTATGTTTACTTTTGATTGTATTTTAATCTAGAACATTTCCTGTTACCCTCCTTACCCATGATACTGCCTTATCAGAGATGTCTGTGGTCCTGAAAGATAGTCCACCTTTGTGATTTGCCTAGTTGTTTTTCTTACTTTTGGTTCACTTGTTTCTCTTTCCCTCACATTCTTGGAAAATGGAGACTAGGTCTAAAGACTTGATGAAATTCATGGAGAGTGTTTTTTGTAGGAGTGCTGTGTATTCAAACAGTGTCACAACCAGAAGAATACATTATTTGCATCTTGAAGATTTCAAGACTTCTAGTTGGTGTTAAGAGCAATTCTTTACTGGTTTTCTAGGATAAATACCTCTAGAGAAGTTCCTTAAAAAATAATTTAAAAGGGCTTTTTATTAGTTTGAAGAATTAATGGGATTCTCCTTTTCCATGAAATTCTTTCAGTTTGGTTTCAAAAAGTGAAGGTCAAGCTAGCATTAAATTACTGAATTTTCCCTCAGATACCAAAAAATAGTAAAACAGTCTTTTGTGACTGTTTTACCCTGAGCTCTAGCAGCCTTTGGGTATTAGGTCTCTCTTTCTGATCCATTCTCCTGAGCTGACAGATATGCTTTGACCCCATCTACACCTTCAATCCCTATAACTAATTTTATTTTTCTTTTTTAAAGTTGGATTTGCTCTCTTTTTTTCCTTTTCTGTTATTGGCTGTGGTCCTTGTCACCTCATGCCACCTTAGAGACAGGCCTCTGGGCTCTCCTCATTCAGTTCAAGTTCTAGAAGGTCAGGCTCAGGGTTATGGTGGCTCAAGATCAGGGCTGTCTTCCAGAGTCAGAAGACCGAGGTCAAAATCCAGCTTTGTCTGCTTAGCTAGTTGGCTCACTAGTTGGCTCTTTTCTGGCAGGTACATAATACTTCAAGTAACAGTTTAAGTTTCTTCACCTGTAATGAAGCCCACCTGTAAAATGTGCTTCATACCTGGTTTTTGATTAATGCAGGGTGTGGCAGAGCTTGAAAAAGGCCATGAACTAAATGTAATATTTAGCCTGAAAATTGCTCTAGAATTGAACGAGGTCTTGTTTCTACCGTATGCATAGATCCAGCCAGGCAGGTCACCCTACTTATTATTTGCCACTTCTGTTACTTACCTCATGTAGTACTTCTGTCCCTTATCCCTTCTAGGAACCCCTGCCTCCTCATTTCTTCCTATTGTTATTATGTGCCACTGAGTTGGGTCCAACTTGTAGCAACCCTATGTACAACAGAATGAAACAAACACTCCCCAATTCTGTGCCAGGCACACGATCTTATTTCTGTTTAACCTCATTGTTGTAGCCACTGTCAATCCATCTAGTGGAAGATCTTCCCTTTTTTGATCGACTCTCCCAAACATGATGTCCTTCTCCAGGGTTGAGTCCTCCTGACAACATGTCTAAAATACATAGGATGCAGTCTAGCCATCCTTGCTTCTAAGGAACACTCTGATTGCACTTCTAGGACCAATCTGTTGGTTCTTTTGGCAGTCCATTGTATATTCAAGATTGGTCTCCACTACCATAATTCAAAAGCATCAATTCTTCTCCTGTCTCCCTTATTCAGTGTCCAGCTTTCACAACTATATGATGCAACTGAAAATACCATGGCATGAGTCAGGAACACCTTTGTCTTCAGTGTGTCAGTTTGCCCCATACTGTGGGCTTTTGCATGTTGTTGTGATGCTGAAGGCTATGCTGCTGGTATTACAGATACCAGCAGGGTCATCCATAGTGGACAGGTTTCAGCTCAACTTCCAGACTAAGACAGACTAGGGAGATGGACATGGCTATCTCACTTGAAAAACAATTAGCCATTGAAACCCCTATGAATATCCTTTCTTCCCAGCCAACCTTAAGGCCTGGGTCAAATCTTTTTAAATAATGTTTTGAAGCAAGATCTCATTGTGTTGCCCAGGCTGGCCTTGAACTCCTATGCTGAAGTGATGCTCTTACCTCAGCTTCCTAAAATATTAATCCATATTTTGCCCTCTCAGCCCACAAGTTTTCTTGCATATAAACTATTGCTTTTATGTCTGTAGCCATAGCACTGTGGCACCCAATCCCCCCAATCTTGGAAGCTAAGCAGGGTCAGCCTGGTTAAGTCCTTGGATGGGAGACCACCTGGGAACACCAGGTGCTGCAGGCTAGGGAGAAAGGCCTGGCAATCCACTCCTGAAACAATCTGCCATTGGAAATGCCCTAAGTTGCAAAGAAGCACTGACATAGTGTTGGACATGGTCCAGTGTTGGGAGTGTTTTGTTCTGTTGTACACAAGGTTGCTATGAGTCAGACCCACTTTGACAGCACCTAACAGCAGCAACAACAACAACAACAACAACAACAACAACAACAACAACAATTGCTTTTGTAGGTTAACTTTTAGTCATTGTCCACATAATTTTTACACCTAGCCTTATTTCCTTAGCTCTCATGTTTCTTGACGACATGGTTTGATATATCTGTGTCCAGCTCAGGAGCTCTGAAAACTTAATTGTGTTACCCTTCAAGCTGATTTTGAGTGAGTTGGCTGCAGGCTCCAACCAGCATCGTAAGTGGCAGATTTTTCTCAGATAGAGGTATAGCGTATTGATGTAATGCCCTCCTTTGTTTTTTACTGGAGTGTGGCATCCTTCTGCTTTAGATAAGATTGGCTCTAGCTTCATCCTTATCTCCCCTCTTCTCTTCCCTTACTCCCTCCCACTATCCTGTGATCCAGACTCCTTAGAACTCTCTCATCCTTTCCCTAGCTATGTGTAGACCTCACAGTGTCCCATAGGAATTGCCATCCTCTGACTTGGTGACCGCAGTGAAGGTTTATGTGAAGAATTGCTCACCATTCAGCCTTGCTAACCAGCAAATTATGGCCCACAGTGGGCCATTTTTCAGTCCTTAGGCACTGTCACCTCTCAAAATCCTGTGCTTCCACCTCACTGATCATCAAAATCTCTGGTTATTTGTGTGTTTAGTGGTCATGGGGACTGGACCCAGAGCCTTGTGCATGCAACTCAATTGCTCCACCACCGAATCACACCCTCAGCCCCTTTCTTGTTTTTTTGTTTGTTTGTTTGTTTTTGTTTTAAAGACATAATTCTGTGCTCAAACCCATACCCAGTGAATATGATTTTCTCTAGATGGCCTGGGAAGTGTATTTTCCAAAAGCTCCTTGTGATTGGCCGTATTTGGGAACCACTGTTCTGAAGGATGATCCTTTGTCCCTCAATCCTTTGTCACTAATGATGGTGGCTTTTGCTCAGTTGGATAGTACCATAGATGGTTCCACAGTGTTTGTCTGTATGAAAATTCATGGTGTAAGTGATGTAGGATGATAAGAGATGAGCCTATTAGAGGCTTTTTGAAGCAAACAATTTATCAGATTAGTGGGTTCTTTGTTTAGAACTGCTGTGAACCAGACCTTGTTATCACCATCTGTTTTGTAAATTCCATTTTCAGTTTAACAGCTAGATGGTGAAAGATATACAAAATTATCCAATTAAAAAACTAAATTTGGCAAGTGTGTGTGTGTGTTTTTTTTAATGACTCCTTGAATGCTTTGTTTTCTTAGACAGAGGTTCTAATTTCAACCTACCAAAAATATTCAGAGTAGTAAACTGAGACCAGAATGAGAGTTCTTTGGCTTGGATAACTTTGAGAGTTAATTATCTATATGATTAACAGCCATAAGTTTTATTCATGAATAAATCTGAATAGCTTAAAATGGGTGTTTTTCCCTACCTCAGTACAAAAAAACCCAGCTCACTGTAGTGCTAGTGGAGCCAGGAGAATATTACAGTTTGGCATCAATTTCTAGCCCTCCTAGAGTTGTCTGAACCAAGATGCTGGAAGGCACATTAGTCTCCTCCAAACCCGTCTTCTTACCTATGAGGTCACTGAGGCCCAGATCGTACAATCTGCATAAATTTTGTGCCACAACAAGGGTCTCTGGACTCTTTATTCATTCCATCTACTTCACCATTTTGTATCTTAAACCATTGTGCATGTGGTTCCCCTACTAGGCAGTCAAAAATTATGTGTGGGTGGAGATATGTGGGCTTGCATTTTCTCATTTCAGTATTTCTGTATCTTGTAAATACACTACTGTTTTTTTTTACAGGAACAAGGTGTTACTTAGCCAAGATAACTTCATATGTAGAAACTTGACCCCTCACCAATAGATGCAGTGCTTCACAGCAAGGCTGGCTGAGAGGATGGAAATAGCTCACCAGTACTGCATTTGTTGACTGAAACGTGTGTCAATACTGTTTTGAGGGCAGCCAAGAGCGTCTATGTCAATCACCTTGACTGTATTTTAATAGCTCAGGAGAAATGTGTGAATATATTTCTGCCAAGGATGACAGGAATGAAAATTTCCAAAATAACCAAACTTTGACTTTCTTTGCAGTACCCCAGATCTTTCTTGCTGACACATTTGCAGTTTAGGAGCTAAGTACTTGGAGCCTGTCAAAGCTGTGCAGCAGCTCTGCTTCTTCAGCAGATGGCAGAATCAGTTGTCTTCAGTCATGTTAGTTTCCACCATTCCACCTATGTCAGTGTGGGGAGTGTTTGGGTTTATGCTTATTCTGGCCAACAATTTCACAGGTGTTAGCTCTGTCTTGTTAAGAGCAGGAGGCTGTGGGTGTTGGAAGTTCTAACAAGAGGTATGCTGTCATGATGGACAGGGAAGTAGGTAGTGATTTTCTTCCCTCTTTGAATTTGTTTTAACATTGCTTTTCTTACAGGATAAATTTTTCAAACAGGAGGTAGAAAGCAAAAAGTTTCAATACCATAGTCAGTAGAAACTATTGAATTGCAGACTATGATTTAGGGAGTTTTTTGTTTGGTTGGTTTTTGGTAGTTTTATAACTTTGACTATCCATGGTTAGTTCTTATCCACATTGAATAGAATTTTGATATTGGTAACAGGTACATAAGTAACCAAAGTATAGAGCTTATTTGGTGAATCTTTATTCTCATTATGTTTTCTGGACAACTACACACAGATTGAATATGAGACATTCCTTATTCCTTTGGCCCAGACAGCCCTGTTGAGTTTGGTGTCAGTGTGCACATCTGAAAGCTCCATCACCTTCAGAGTAAATTTCCTAATCTCTTGAGTGTTGAGGGGCATGTTTCATTGGGGGAGGGGATAATAGGGTGATTAGAGATTGAGTGCAGGGCCTCATGCATGCTAGGCAAATGCTCTACCACTGAGCTGCACCCCCAGCCCAGAATGCTCTACTCTTGAGCTGCACCCCCAGCCCAGAGGGCCACTTCATGGATGCCCTTGTGAATGTGGATGTATTCATGGGTCACTGCCTCACTGATGGCAGAGCGGTCCTCTTCTCACCATCCTCT
>VMDO01025333.1:0-28391 GCA_007922755.1 Pedetes capensis
AGATTTCCTTAATAGGACCCCAATTGCTCAAGAAATTGCAACAAGAATAGATAAATGGGACCACATGAAATTAAAAAGCTTCTGCACAGCAAAAGAAACAATTAACAGAGTCAAGGAAACCTCCACGGAATGGGAAAAAATCTTCACATTTTATACATCTGACAAAGGTCTAATTACTAGAATTTATAAAGAACTCAAGAAAAAAAAACCCAAAAACCAAACAACCCAATACATAAATGGGCAAAGGAACTGAGTAGACAGTTCTCAAATGAAGAGGTCCATAAAGCCATGAAACAATACACATTTCTGAAAAAGGTCTTGAAGGCAAAATGTGTAAGGAACTCATACAACTCAACACTTTTAAAGCAACAAAAATGATAGTAATGGATAAAAGATTTGAATAGATAATCCACTAAGAAAGATATATGAATGACCAATAGGTGCATGAAAAAGTGCTTGATTTCATTAGTTTTCAAGATGTGCAAGTCAGAACTGCAATGAGTTACCACTATATATCAACCAGGGCCTAAAATTTGATGGACTGACAGCACAAAATGTTGGGAAGGATGTGGGGCAACTAGAACTCTCCTACATTAAGCTGGGTGCAGTGGCGCGTGCCTGTAATCCTAGCAACTTGGGAGGCCTAGGCAGGAGATCCCATGTTGGAGACCAGAGGCAGTCTGAGTAATTTAGGGAGATCCTGTCTCAAAAAAGTAAAAAAATGGGCTGAGGGTGCAGCTCAGTTGTACAGTACTTGCAAAGCATGCAAGCATGAGGCCCTGGGCTCAACCTTCATTACCACAAAAGAACTCTCCTACATTATTGGTGTTGTTGTTGTTGTTAGGAGACATTCTATAAGTCAATCACCTAGACACAAAAGGAAACAAAAATGTCATTAAAATTGAAAATTCAAGAATCGGGGTAAGGGAGCCTTTTATATATACTTTGTCATGTTGTTGTTAAATGCTGTCGAGTTGGGTCCAACTTATAGTGACTCTCACAGGGTTTTCAACGGCTAATTGTCTCCAGATTGTTTTGGGAGTGCATTGCCTCGTCCTTACCCCATTTTTGCAGTGCTGGGGGTGGAACCCAAGGTCTCAAAGAGTACAGAGCCTCACTCTACCAACTGAGCTAAACCCTAGCCCTTTTTCTTTTATACATGAAGAACCAAAAAGAGACATAAGTGTAAAAAAAATTATTTTTAGGAAACTGGAGAAATTTTATAGACTTCACTAGATTTTTATACCTTGTATACTAAATTATTGAACTAGTGATAATTTATAGGACTAAACCAGTATTATGGCTATTTAAGCCTGCAGCTGTTTTGGCAAAAGGTCTTTTTCTTAAAAAATTAAGCGTGTATCTGTGGAATGATCCAATAAGTGCATTCTCAGGTATTTGGCCAAAAGAAATTAAAATATATGTCTACAAAAATACTTGTATGAGAATATTCAAAATAGATTTATTCATAATAGCTAAAATCGGAATCAGCCCAGATGTCTGTCAGCAAGGAGAATGGACAATCTTGGAATGCTACTCAGTAATAAAAAGGAGTTCTAGTAAATTCTTACAATTTTATGTTTCCTCTGCATCCATTTTGAATACAGGTTTGATTTTCTTTATCCCTTAACATAGTTTCCTGTTCTCTGTCTCTTCCCAGTTCCTTAATATGGTGGATCAGATATCGACATTTCTTCAGGTGACAGCCTCCCTATGGGACATATAGAGGCAACCTATTTGACTTACCCTACTGTTCCCCCACACCAAGTATGGACTGTATAAAAGATATGCCACAGTGACCATATCTTGATCACAATGTGATTCCATAGAACTTGTTCCAGTTGGTCTAAACCTACCAATTAGAACTCCTCTTAGGAAACCTGGAAATGACCCAGACCCCAATAAAGGCTTTGGCCCATAGGCCCCCACTTTATTTCTTTTTCTTTCCACCCACTGATTGAATGTGCATGTCCCAGGTGGCTCTCTCTTCTTATTGACACTGTAAGGCCTTCTGTCCTCTGCTTTCTGGGATCTGTAAGTAGTATATTATTGTTGTTAGGTATTGTCCAGTCAGTGTTCAACACATAGCGACCCTACATACAACAGGTGAAGCACTATTGTCAGCCCTTCTCTGTTATTCATAGGGGTTTCAATGGCTGATTGATTTTAGGAGTGAGTTTCCAGGTCCTTCTCCCAAGCCTATAGCACCTGGTGTTCCCAGGAAGTCTCCCATCCAAGTACTAACTGGGCCTGACCCTGCTTAGCTTCTGAGATCTGACGAGATCTAACACCTCAGTGGGACGGCTGCAGGCCTAAGTAATACACTGTTCCTGGTATTTCACATTTTCTTTTGTTGTCCCCCCTGTGTCATATCTGACTGACATGACTCACCTTAACTTCTTTCTAGGTCAGGGCTGTCCTAGGGAGTGGCTCTCCACCTTCTTTTCAAAATTTTTTGCCATGTTGAAGTTTGCAGAAATTCAAGTAGAACATGGAAATGCTCTCCCTGATGTCCTACAATGGCCTAAGAATAGAAAGTTCCAAGAGGATCAAAGGAAGGAAGAAAAGTCTTTTTGGAGTGCTTTGGCATAATTGGATCTTAGAGACACCGTCCCAGAAGTATAAAAAGTTTCCTGGCTGTATGATTCCATTGCCAAACTTTTAATCACTTCAGGGAGCACAGGAGTCCCAATCACAGAGCTGATTTCAAATTGCCTTCTACCGTCCTAGTTGTTCATTAGTAGATGTTGCCTACAACACAGAACTAAGACCCAGTGAGAACAAATTTTCCCTCTTCTTCAAATCAAAGGTGTCATCTCAGCTTGGGCCTTTCAAACTTGTGCCACTGTTACTGACACACATACCCTTCCTAAGTTGCAGGGACCCTTTTAGAGTAGGTCCCTGATTAAGGTAAGTAAGGATTCTTATAAAATACTCAATCTTTTATTGGCATAGTAACATTTATAACTTCTGGTTTGATTGGGGTTCAACAAGGCAAGAAATGAAGTGATTTCAGTGACATCACAAAGATTGAGGGCCATGCAGAACCCCTTCTTTGGTCAGAAAACTCTAGATGGTAAGAGGCCTATGAAACTTATGAGTCTTAGTTCATGGACCCACCTAACTTCAGAGACTCCCCCCCAGAAGTGACTCCCCCATATCCTGATGACCTTCCACAAACTCAGGCAATTCCAGAATGAATCACCATCACATGATGAGAGAAACTCAGAAAGCTGCTGGATTGGCTCACTCTGAAGAATTTTCTGATACGCCAGAGCTCTGTAAACGTGGAGCAGGCTGTGGGGAATGTAGCAAGCTCTTCATCGCCAGGAGAGATCAAGCCAAAACTGAAAAGCACACATCAGTTTTGTGTAGAGGAGGATCTAGAAAGGGACAGAAGGTTGGACTAGATTGTTTGAGGAGCACAATCAGTGTCAGAGTCTAAGTCTGGGTGACACACTTATCAGATAAGCCAAAAGGCTCACAGATGGTTATGTACACCGAATTCTGTGTGGACACTCACCCAAGGGAAGGGAACTTAGTTGAATGATTAACAACAACAACACTGCTTCAGTTACTTAAGAGAAGTAGATTTCCAGATGTTGTGAACTACTATTGCCTTCTGGGGTAAACATTGTGTTTGTCTTCATGAAATACCAGATTCAAACTCTTAGGGACGTATTAGATTTTCCAGAACATGAAGTCACCCTGGCAGCTTCTCCACTTCCATTTGTGTCTCTCCACAGCCAAATCTCCTTTTTTCCTTAAAGGCCCAGTTGGATTCTGTATCACTAAGAGAGCCATCAGTGATTCCTGTGCCCATCAACACCCAACGTGTGTTCTTGGATATTCTGGTCTCTACTGAGTAAGGATTCCTTCCCTACCAGGTTGTGAACCCATTTAAGCCTGGGCCATGGCTTAACTTGGATCCTCATAGAAATTGTTACAGCCATGTACTAGCTCACCAACAAGGATTTTGGTTCATGAATATTCAGACATGGTGGATCAATTAATGTAAGTATGTATGTATATATGTATGTATGTATGTATGGATGGATGGATCAATGGATAGAAACCCTGAAGACTAGTCTTGTCTCTGAAAAAGAAGATCTTGGCAAGAACAGAAGCGTGTTTTCTGTGAGACTGATAAGGCAAGAAGAAATAGTTATAAGGTAAGGATTCACAACTCACCATGTCATTAATATCTGGCATGATGTGGGGGAAACATGGAGCAAACTTAAAGTCACTTTTCTTATCAGATAAATTGCTATATAGGATATAGCATAAGTAAAATGAGTATGTTGAATGTCTTTGTCACTGATCAAATCCATTGAATTATCAATCATCATTTTGAATCTTGTATATTTGGTGTCTTATGAACCCAAAATAATTTCTGATTTTGTTGCTCTTTTTTCTTGGAAAAAAATAGATGCAAAACTGAAACTCCAGACTAGATGCTCTGGCCCTATGCATGGCAAAGAATGTTGAATTTGGACTTCTGAGTGTTTTCTTCAGTTAACAGAGGAGACACACCATGGAAAATGACAACCAGACAGCTTCTTTGTCTGAGTTTGTCCTCTTGGGCCTCTCAGCCCATCCAAAACTGGAGAAAACATTCTTTGTACTCATTCTGCTGATGTACCTGGTGATCCTGCTGGGAAATGGGGTCCTCATCCTGGTGACCATCCTTGACTCCCACCTGCACATGCCCATGTACTTCTTCCTGGGGAACCTCTCCTTCCTGGACATCTGCTACACAACCTCCTCTGTCCCCCTCATTCTTGACAGCTTCCTGACCCCCAGGAAAACCATCTCCTTCTCAGCCTGTGCAGTACAGATGTTTCTCTCCTTTGCCATGGGAGCCACAGAGTGTGTGCTCCTGAGCATGATGGCGTTTGATCGCTATGTGGCCATCTGCAACCCCCTTCGGTACCCCGTGGTCATGAGCAAGGTCGCCTATGTGCCCATGGCCATCAGCTCCTGGGCAGCTGGGAGTGCTGCCTCCATGGTCCAAACATCCCTTGCAATGAGGCTGCCATTCTGTGGGGACAATGTCATCAACCACTTCACCTGTGAGATCCTGGCTGTCCTGAAGCTGGCCTGTGCTGACATCTCCATCAATGTGATCAGCATGGGGGTGACCAATGTAATCTTCCTGGGAGCCCCAGTTCTGTTCATCTCTTTCTCCTATGTCTTCATCCTTGCCACCATCCTGAGGATCCCCTCTGCTGAGGGGAAGAAAAAGGCCTTTTCCACCTGCTCTGCCCACCTCACAGTCGTGGTCGTCTTCTATGGGACCATCCTGTTCATGTATGGGAAGCCTAAGTCCAAGGACCCACTGGGGGCAGACAAACAGGACCTTGCAGACAAGCTCATCTCCCTCTTCTATGGGGTGGTGACCCCCATGCTGAACCCCATCATCTACAGCCTGAGGAACAAGGATGTGAAGGCTGCAGTGAGGAACCTGGTGGTGTTTCAGATGTGCTTCACGCCTTGATGTCTGGAGGACAGATGTTCCTGTAGCTGTGTGCCTCTTTGCTGCTTTCATCCACGAATCTCAGAAGAATGATATCCACAAAGAAGATACATGAGAAAAGTAATTACCAGAAAAATGAGTTGCACATGTTTTGGAGACACTTAGCTGTTGCTGGACACAATGAAAATGATACAATCTAAAATCTGAGGGGAGGGTCCCTTGAGGGATGTAAGTGGGGGAACTCTCATTGAAGAACCTCGTTTGGCCCTGTCATCTGGAGGGACTATTGGGCAAAGAACAAAGTGGTCTGAACAAAGCTAGAGCCTGGGGTGATAAACAGGGCCAGCAATTGATGGAAAACCATGGCCTAGAGCAAGGAGAGAAAGAAGAAAATCTACAAGTTGAGCCAATGTATCATGCAAAGAGCACCAGAGTCACATGTGTGAGCACCTCAGCGAGTGGGGACATTAAAAGGGGCTAAAATATTGTTAGGGAGAGAATGCTTAGTGCCTCTTTTCCCTTGAGGCAATGGCTGATAATTTTTACCTAAACTCACTCATTTCAGACCTGTATCTCCTTCTTCTAAATACTATCTCCTCATTCCAGAAGTGTTGTTGTTGTTGTTGTTGTTGTTGTTGTTGTTGGGTGATGTCAAGTAAGATCCAACTCATAGCAACCTTAACTATAGCAGAATGAAACACTACCCAACACTGCCATGCACACTGTCTTTTTATGTTTGAGCCCATTGTTGCAGCCACTATGTTTCTTCTCATTTTGAGTTGTGCTACATCAGCAAAAGGACATCCCAGGGGCTTTACTCATTCCCACAATTAAGGCTGACTCTATTTTGAGGAGAGAAGTCTTCCTCAGTCATTTCTTGAATGTCTTCCAGCCTGAGGGGGCTCATTTTCTGGCACTATATCTGAAGTGTTTCTCTGCTATTCATAGGGTTTCAGTGGCTAATTGTTTTGGGAGTGGGCTGCTGGGTCCAGCTCCTTAATCTCTCAGTCTGGAAGCTCAGCTGAAATTTGTCCACCATGGGTGGTCCTGTTGGTATCCAAGATACCAGCGGCATTGCTTTCAGCATCACAGCAACACACAAATCCCCACAACGTGACAAGCTGACAGACATGTGGGGGAAAGAAAGAGTAGCCTAGACTGGCCTCAAACTTGCAATCCTCCTGCCTCATCCTCTTCAGTAAATTGATTACTGGTGTGAGCCACCACAGCTGGTCAGAAATTTGAATACAGCTTAAAGTTGCATATAGTATGATGTCAAGAGCTAGCATAGGGCATATATGTTTGGAACGAGTCAGGCTGTTTAGTGATAGGCGTCCCACCAAGAGTCTCTTGCAGTATTTGGGCTCAGGTGATGGTGGAGGCCCTTATTTTCTACTGTTCCTGAGTCTCCACAGCTGCCCTAAGTCCTGGAGTCAAGCACTGGGGCAAGCTGGGAAAGAGCTGCAAGCAAAATGAATCCAGGTGATACAAAGACTCCAAATCTCAGGGCACCTCACTACTCAGCTGTGACTTTCCTAACTCTTGGTGAAGGTTGTCATTGGCCTCTGCTCACCACAAGCAGCCTCTGGCCAAGAAGGTCACAAGATACAGACAAAAAGGAAGATGGCAGGTCTCTGAACAGGAGCCAAAGGCCCAAATTCTGCACTATGCTTTGCTCAAATTAGATATTTCCAGTGTTTAAGAGTCACTTAGAAAAAAAAAGAAAAAAAAAAAAGAGTCACTTAGGAAAGATAGGCTTATTGAATATTTGGCAGGATGGAGCCACAGCCAGAAGCTATATATCTTGGGGTCCATGATCTCCAAGCTTTTAAAATCTTACTTCCTAACAGCTTAAACTGTGTTTGTTTGCTTGTTTATAAAATATAGATGTTCTATTTGTTGATATCTTGTGCATATTTATAACATTTACAAAAATAGAAATATTAAAAGATAGGGATAAATAAAATAAGATTGATAAAAAAAAGAAAAGTACAAACAGGAGTATATTACAAATTCATTGATTCATTCAGCAACCATGTATTGAGTGTCTACTGTGAGCTAGATTCTGTCTTTGTACTAAGGATACATTTGTGAACAATTCAGAAAAAAAAAATTCCTACCTCTGTGAAACTAATATACTAGCAGAAAAAAAATAGGCAACAATGACTAATACAAGAAAGAAAAAATATAGGATGTTAGAAGTTTCATGGAATCAGAACTGAAGCATAAAGGATAACTGATTGTAGACATCTAATTTTTTTCCCTCCTAAAACCCATGAAAACTAAAGTTTTCTTCCTCCTTCCCTCCCTCCTTCCTTCCACTAAAATCTATGAGGTTAAGGAAAAGGGAGATATCAACAGTGATCAATATTTTGAAAGCTAGAAAGCAGATGGAAAGTGGCAATTGCTATATCAGATGCAACAGAGCCAAACCCAGGCCAGAAACTGGCAAAACTGGCAACAACTAGACTGATAACACAGAGAAACTCACTGTGCCAGGACCTCTGGACCAGAGGTGAACATGGTACTGCTAAAGTAAGGAGGGCTAGGTAGAAAACCTATAAGACACAGAGTCTCTACCTTCATTCATTCATTCACTCCATGACATTGGTCAACTATCTCTTGCCCACCCCAACAAAAGATTTCTTCTCTGGGCAGGGAAAGCATAGCTCTCTGGCCTGAGAGGCAACAGGCACAGATGAGAGCCCAGGTGCTATGTATTTCCAAAGAGTAAAACCAGCAACCATTACTGAAGACCAAGAGTTAGAATGGCATCTCATCCTGTATCAGAGTTCCCTCTCATTCAGAAGGAGGACAAACTCCAGGAACTTCCTCGAATTGCATACCCTACTGTAATGGTTACTTTTATATGCTGGCTTGACTGGCCTCTGGGGTACCTGGGTGTTCAGTCATGCATTATTCTGGATATGTCTGTGAAGTGTTTCTGGATGAGATTAATCACATTTGGTCCTGCTTGTCTGTCCCCAGCGGGTCCTTGGACTTGGGCTTCCCATACATGAACAGGATGGTCCCATAGAAGTAAAACAGATTGCCTTTCCCAATATAGGTGGGCTTCAGCCAATCAGGTGAAGGCCTGAATAGAACAAAAATGATGAGCAAAAGGGAACTCCTCCTGTCTTTGACTTGGGACATTAGTTTTTTCTCCAGCCTCAGATTAGAATTACTATTGCTTCTCCTGGGTCACCATCTTGCTTAATGCACACAGGGACTTGTCAGCCTCCATGATCACATGAGGCAGTTCCTTACTACACACACACACACACACACACACACACACACACACACACACCTCATACTATTTGGTTCTGTTTTTCTAGAGAACTCTGAGTAATACACCCACCAAAATATCAATCATTTAAAAGGGTTGGATAAAATATTTTCAGACATATAAGTTTTCAAGAATGCTGTTTTCAAGAATAAGTTTTCAAGAAGCTGTTCAAGAATGTGTCTCACAAAAACAAGAGCGTAACCAAGAAACAGGAAGAAATAGATAAAAGCACAAGAAGCTCCAACCTCTGAGACAGGTATGAAGAGGCCCCAGGACTGGGACTGTGTCCTCCCCACAGAAGGGCAGCGAGCACAGAGGCAAGCCCTGGGATTCACTGAGAAATGCCTTAAATGGCTCTCCCACAGATCCCTGCTGCCTGAGGTGATTAGCTTTAAGATACAAAGCCTCAGAGAGTTGAGTCTGCATTCTTTTTTCTCCTTGCCTTATCTTGACCAGGCACTGACAGAATTCCCTCTTCTCTCTCTAGGCTTTACTGATGGGGATAGCTGAGGGCACTCATTCTACCCCACAGAGTATCCTTTAGGGTAGGGAAGGAACTAAAGAGCGAGAGCTTAGAAGCAGAAAACATAAAACAACCCATTCCTCTCATGACATTTAGTACCAGCTATCTGATTCTTTGGGAGAAGGACCTGGCAATCCACTCCCAAGACAGTCCTGAAACAGCCATTGAAAACCCTATGAGGGTCGCTATGAGTCAGATACTGACTTGACGGCACCTAACAACAACAACAACAACATCTGATGCTTGGGGCTCTCTGATGCATTAGCTCAGTTGGTAGAGCGCCACTCTGCAGTCTCTGAGGTCTTGAGTTCTATTACCAGCACCACAAAAATGCGAGAAAGACATGGCAATCCACTCCCATGGCAATCCTGAAACAATAAACCATAGAAAACCCTTTGCGGGTCACTATGAGTCAGACATGACTCCACGGCACCTAACAACAACAACCTCTGATGCCTGGCCACATTGCAGGCCTGCCTGACTTGTGCAGAAGGGGTGGCACCCACCTGTAATTCTCAGACACTCGGGAGTCTGAGGTGGGAGGATTGTAGGTTCTAGGCCAGAGGCAGCCTACACAAGTTAGTGAGACCTGCCTCAAAATAGAAAGTAAAAATTGAGCTGGGATGCCACTCAGTGGTAGAGAAATTGCAAAAACATGTATGAGGCCATGGGTTGAACCCCCCAGTACCACAACAAACAAATAAACAAATAACAATAAAACCCACGAGCTTTCTCAGGTGAGTCTTCTCTCACATAGTGGCAAATTTTCCCTTTCCTTAAAAAGCTAGGTTTGGAGCCAGGTGCGATGGTGCACACCTGTAATCCCAGTGGCTTGGGAGGTGGAGGCAGGAGGATCTCAAGTTCAAGACCAGAGGCAGTCTGTGTAACTTAGCGAGACCCCCTCTCAAAAAAGTAAAAAAATGGTCTGAGGGTGTAGCTCAGTGGCCCAGCACTTGCAGAGCATGCAAGCACAGGGCCCTGGGTTCAATCCCCAGTACCGGGGAAAATGTTAAAAAGCTAGGTTTGTAATTGTTATTTCTTTTTTCGAGATGGGAAAATTCATTGGACACTGATATATTTATAGATGGTAAAACCATGAAAGAAATCAAAAGGATGCATATTAGTTTTATATTGTTGCATAACAAACTACCCCAAATTAGCAGTTTAAAGAAACCCTCACTTATTATCTCACAGATCTGTAAATGAGAAATTCATTAGGCTGAAGGCTGAATGAACTAGGCTGAATGCTGAGGGGGGAAAAATCCTCTTCTAAGCTCATTCAGGTTGTTGGTGGAATTCAGTCCTTTGTTGTTGGTGGTTGATGACCTCAGTTTCCTTGCTGGCTATTCCAACGAGTCATTCTTAGCTCTTTGGTCTTTGCTTGTGGTCCCCTCCATCTTTAAATTCAGAAATGGCAGGTGGAATCCTCCCCGTGCTTTGACTCTGACTTCTCATCTGCTTGGATCTGATGCACCTGGATAATCTTCTAATCTTAAGGTCAACTGACTTGGGACTTTAATTATATTGACAAAAGCCCTTCACAGTGGCACCTGGGTAGTGTTTGATTATGAGAGGATAGAAACCCTTAAACAGTACACATGCGCTTTTTGCATTCTCCTGTGTGTATGATATACTTCAGAGGAAAAAATTCAATGTGAGGCATAATGATTTACAACTATGATTGTTGCATGTATTTGATTCTAAGATTTTTAGACTCCAATACGCAAAGCAACTGTGTTTCATTTGTGGAAAGGTAGAAGGAATTGTACAAGTCTTTTATTTGTTCCTGATGCTAGACAGACTCCTCTGGTACACTAAGAACATCTGTGGCTGAGAGCTCAACATATGTGTCACTCCCCATCTCTGCTATTATAACTATATGAGAAGGGGAAAGCTAGAATGTGGGTAAGAAACCACAGCATATCAGAACAACAAATGACCTAAGTTGAAGATACTTTTCTGGCTGCTGCCTGAGTGGTCACAACTCTTGGGTTTGGATCTTAGAAGAGGAGCTTTCCAGATCTCAGTGGTAACCCAGCCACCCTCTCACCAAGGTGCCAATACAAGATACTCATGCATGCACACACAGGCAAAGACTTCAAACAACAGGGCACCACTTCTATGATAACCAGGCTTTTGACTTCCAAGCATGAAAGACTCTCATGGCAGGAGCCGTGACCAGATTCATCGTTAACCCTTCTAAAGCCCTTTAATGGGTTGGGGTTTAGCTTAGTTGGTAGAGTGCTGCTCTGCACTCTCTGAGGCCCTGGGTTTGATCCCAGCACCAAAATAAAATAAAATAAAATAAAATAAGATAAATTGGGAGAAGGACCTGGCAGCCCATTCTTGAAATAATTCCAAAACAATCAACCATTGAAAACCCTACACATAGCAGAAAAACACTGACTTGTTTTGGGGCATGGCACAGTGTCAGAGAGTGTTTCGTTCTGTCCTATATAGGGTCGCTATGAGGCAGACACAAGTTGGTGTCACCTAACAACAACAATGCCCTTTAAATACATGGATTGTAGTAGGAGCTTATAATCTACTTGGTGGGATCCACATAAGAGGGGACCTTTGAGGTTGTATGCTCCTATCAAGCACTGAGAAGTTAAATTCGGCAAAGGCTAAGGGTACTGAGCTCTAAGGATTTTTCCCTTGTAGGTTCACATTCCCCCCATCCTGTCATAGTATCTCCTGAGAGTTCTCCTTGATTGGGGTTTATTCCTACAGGGCCAGGATGACCCTTCCTCTCTAATGGTTTCCAACAGCTCAGGAGAATGGGTGTGAAGGAAGGAAAGAAGAAAATATTTCTGGAGGGACTTCAGAATAATTGGGTCTTAGGGACATAATCCCAGATGTATAGGAAGCTTTTTAACTTTGTCACTCAATTTTGAATCTTTAAATCACTTCAGGGACTGGAATAATCTCAACAGAAGAGTAGGAATTAAATGACTTTGTATGGCAATGAATGTTCCTTCATGGATTTTACCCAAATGCAGAACAAAGACAAGAAAATTTAACTTCCATTCATTTTAGGCACACATTCCTTTGACTGCTGCTTTCCACCCTGATTGACAATTTTTGGTTCTGGGATATTCCCAGACCTCAGAAGAGTTCTTTTCTTTATCAACATATTTATGAAAAACGTGAGAGAGCACTTTTTAACTCTTCTTGGCCCAGCCAAATCCCTGGCTTCATCCCTGGTAACCAAATAGCTTGGGGGGAAAGGGGAAAGGACATGTCAGTGGTGCAACAGAAAATCCAAGAATGAGAAATCCATGAGATCGTCTAGTCCCTGGGATGGAATATCTCCAATAGTAATAATCTATTCCAAAGGAGTATTTCCATAGAGGAAAAGAGCACTTAACAATTCCCATGCCTGGTGAATGCCAATGATTGGTGCATGCTGGATAGATTTCACTAAGTGTTCCAGGAGGGTTTGACAAGTGAGTGAGTGAGTGAATGAATGCCTCAGAGTCCTGTATACTGTGAGAGAGAATCAGGAAAAAATGAGGAAGTCAGTTTGTAAAGGTGCTTACAGAGGGAATTGGTCAGGAATCAAGGACAAAGAGCATCAATGGTTTTCTATCAGCCCCAAGCTCCACGGAGCAGAGGGGAGTATTTTTTATCAAAGTTGAATAAAATAAACCATCCACATGGTACAACTTGAACTAAATGTATGATGCTTATCTTGAATGTTATTAGGAAAAGTAATCAAGTGACATTTCAAGCCTTTCTATGGGGTGGCCAGATATCACAAAGTAGGCGTTGATCAAATGCCCTGCATTTTATTTAGGACATAGAGAACTTGCTCTCACACATTGTCAGAGATGTCCCCCAATTGTTCAGCAACGGTGGCTTTCCACACACCTCGCTTGGCACTTTAGCCATCAGACAATTACGAAGTTGATCTTTTGAATTCCCTCAAGTGACATAGGAGAAACCATGGTCAAGTCCAATGAGACCTCACCAGTGGTGGGGTTCATTCTCCTGGGCCTCTCAGCCCACCCGAAGCTGGAGAAAACATTCTTTGTACTCATTCTGCTGATGTACCTGGTGATCCTGCTGGGCAATGGGGTCCTCATCCTGGTGACCGTCCTTGACTCCCGCCTGCACACGCCCATGTACTTCTTCCTGGGGAACCTCTCCTTCCTGGACATCTGCTACACAACCTCCTCTGTCCCCCTCATTCTTGACAGCTTCCTGACCCCCAGGAAAACCATCTCCTTCTCAGCTTGTGCAGTACAGATGTTTCTCTCCTTTGCCATGGGAGCCACAGAGTGTGTGCTCCTGAGCATGATGGCGTTTGATCGCTATGTGGCCATCTGCAACCCCCTTCGGTACCCTGTGGTCATGAGCAAGGCTGCCTATGTGCCCATAGCCATCAGCTCCTGGGCAGCTGGGAGCATCAACTCTATAGTGCAGACATCCTTAGCAATGCAACTGCCATTCTGTGGGGACAATGTCATCAACCACTTCACCTGTGAGATCCTGGCAGTTTTAAAGCTGGCCTGTGCTGACATCTCCATCAACGTGATCAGCATGGCAGTGGCCAATGTGATCTTCCTGGCAATGCCAGTCTTATTCATTTTGGTCTCCTATGTCTTCATCCTTGCCACCATCCTGAGGATCCCCTCTGCTGAGGGGAGGAAAAAGGCCTTTTCCACCTGCTCTGCCCACCTCACAGTCGTGGTCGTCTTCTATGGGACCATCCTGTTCATGTATGGGAAGCCCAAGTCCAAGGACCTGCTGAGCGGACAAGCTCATCTCCCTCTTCTATGGGGTGATGACCCCCATGCTGAACCCCATCATCTACAGCCTGAGGAACAAGGATGTGAAGGCTTCGGTGAGGAACCTGGTGAGTCAGAAAGAGTTCACTCCTTTTGGGAAATTCTGTGGTGGAGGTACATAGAATGTAGGCCCCCTGCTCTTTCATGCTTCTTATCTTTTCTCAAATAATTTTAATCTTCTTGAATATGTTTTTCCTCTGAAATCTAGACAGTTCAAGTTGCTTTTGAGTTAAAGAAATTATTTTATGTATTATTTGATGTTATTTGTGGATTATTATTTTTATTCTTAAATCTATAAGAGATCATAGAGAACTATGAAGTATAAATGATGAAAAGGCCAGTAACATCTAATTGATGATTGATACTGAATTTGAGAAGATTGATATAGGAAGGGATTATAAGAAAATACATCATTTGAGTGAACTCTTCCAGTTTCTATATTAACTTAGCTGGTAGCTATGGTCCTCAGCAGCTACCAGCAGCCAGACCAAAGGCCATCAGCAGGAGATCCACCCATATGAGTCTCTTTGGGGCAGATTCTCTGTCAGGGGTTGGACTGCAGACATGGCTTCAATGACACAATCATAATGTGAAAGTTGAAGAGCTTTTATTGCACATCCCCAGGCTAGACAAGGTGATCAGAGAGGGGCAAGCTGCACACCTCCACCCCAGGTCTCCTGTAGCAACAGCTGCAGAGTACATGCAGTACACCTAACTAAGGGTTATTTAAGGTGGAGTATCCCAATTTTGCAGGATTATTTTCTGTTCAGTTCTTTAAGCAATTCTGGTAGGAAAAGCAGTTGGGCAGTTTTATATAAAGCTGGAGTTAAAACAGGACTCCAGAGAGGAAGATTTTATGTGTCCAGATCAGCCTTGACCAGGACTAGGCAACTATCAACTATTGCTTCTCCATTGCTTCTAAGACACACATAGGGCCAACAATGACAACAACGCAATGATATAACTCCAGCTACAACTCAGCATTACATCCTCAGGCTGGGAGGCAGGGAAAGAGGAAGTTACAATTCATTCAACTTATGAAGGGTGTGGTGGGAGGGAGGATTCTTATAATTCATTGCATTGATACAGAAATTCCACAAAGGTGTTATTAGGCTAGTATAAAATTTAAGAGCAAGTACTCCCAGTGGCCTAGTATTAGTATGAAGACTTATCAAAGAATTAGAAGACTATGCAATAACAAAGAAAGCCAATCAAGGAAGAACAGCCATTTATTGAATCTGAGCAGATTAAAATCAGTGCATACTAAACACACATTACCCAGTGATATTATTTTCAGCAATTTCAATGTTCTTAACATTAGGAATATTAGCAGACTTATTACTGCTATCAATTTTATTAATAGATTAAAGAAGAAAAAGTGATCACATCAACAAATGTTGAAAGTCATTAGCTAAAATTCAACATCTATTTATGGCTTTATTATTTATTTATTTATTTATTTATTTATTTATTTATTTATTGGAGACAGGGTTTCCCTACATAGCCCAGGCTGGCCTCAACTTGAGATGTTGATGCTGGAATAACACGTGTGTGTCACCATACCTAGCTTTATTTATGACTTTTTTAAAGTAGTGGACTTGAATAAAGTAACCATCCTTGATGTGAGTGGAAGTATCAGGATAATAACTAACAGCACCCTTAGTGGCAAGAACCCTCACAGCATCATTCTGCAGTCTACTCCATGACATCAGATCAGGAAAAGAAACAAAGAACAGAAATATTGAAAATAAAGAAAAGAATAAAACTATTCATAGGTCATATGTTGTTTACGTAGAAAAAATTAAATCCAGTGTAAACTACTAGAAACTACTATGAACAGTAAGGTGATTGTGTACCATTCATAGCAGTCACAAAAACTTTGAAGTGCCTAGAGAGAAAGGCATCACGAAATAGCTGAGGCCAATATGAACATAATATATTTGTAATGATCATATATGAATAGGAGAAATAAAAGATGTTTTCATGGGGGTGCAAAGAGCCTGACTGTAATACTTGGGACAGTTATAGAAAGTTAACTAATGAATTAATCCTCTTTAAATTTAAACATTTAGCTAGATTTGTTTCTTTGTGGGTGGGCATCAACACTCTTACACACGGTCCTCCCATATGTAAACAAAGTTCAAAGAAGCTTGAACGTCTTAGTTCTAAGAATTAGATCTGCTTGGAGAGTTTCCTCTCTGAGTATCTATGAAAGCCCAGATTTTTAAAAAATGGGCAAATGTTCATTAAAAAGAAACAATTCATGGATTTTCCAGCTGTTAATCATAAAACAGAAGAAAAAAACTCCTTGGGCCAAAGATTAGTTCTGCTAAGTTCAAGTACTGCCTTTGTCACCAACTTGCTCAAAGACTCCAAAAGGTCACTTCTCCTCTCCAGACATCAGTCATCTTTATGGACACTGAGAGGGTTGCAGCAACATTACATCAAAACCTTCACACAGCTGGAATATTGGAGGCCATTGCCCAATGTGGGTCCAGCTCTGTCTTCTCTCTTCCAGGAGATAAGGAACATCCTGACCCTCTCTTTCCGTCTTTCTTCTCTTATGCATGTATGTTCTATTGTGCACCAGGGACTTGACTATAAACAGGTTGCCGAGGACTCTTCCCAAGAAAGCCTGATGTGCACTTTGCTGATGACATAGGGGATGTTAGATGGGAAAAGTCAATAGAAACTTCTCCATGATGGTTTTAGTCTTCTGGGACTCTCTGACTACCCAAAGATGGGAAAAAACAAAAACAAAGACAAAAACAACCCTCCCACCCCAAAAAAAAATTGTGCTTACCTTGCTGATGTACCTGGTGATCTGGCTGAGTGATCTGGTCATGTTGGTGACTGTCCTGCTGAACATCCGCTACATGACCTCCTCAGTCCCACTGGTCCCAGACAGCTTCCTGATACCTCCAGGAAAGCATCTCTTTCTCAGCCTGGGCTGTGAAGATGGCTCTTTCCTTTGACATGGCAAGAACAGTGTGCACTACTGAGTATGATGGTGTTGGCTCACTATGTAGCCAATGGCAACTTCTTAGTCACCCTGTGATCCTGAGCAAGGCTACCTATATGCTAATGGTTGCCAGCTTTTGGGCTGTTGGTGGTTCTGCTTCTGAGGTACACAAATCCTTGTCAAGGCAATTGCCTTTCTGTGGAAATGATGTCATCAACAGCTTTACCTGTGAGATCCTGGCTATCCTGAAGCTGGCCTGTGCTGACATCTCCATCAATGTGATCAGCATGGCAATGGCCACTGTGGGCTTCCTGGCAACCCCAGTCTTATTCATCTTGGTCTCCTATGTCTTCATCCTTGCCACTATCCTGAGGATCCCCTCGGATGAGGGGAGGAAAAAGGGCTTTCCACCTGATCTGCCTACCTCACAGTCATGGTCATCTTCTATGGGACCATCCTATTCATGTATGAGAAGCCCAAGTCCAAGGATCTGCTGGGAACAAACAATCAGGACCTTGCAGACAAGCTCATCTCCCTCTTCTATGATCTATGATTACCCCCATGTTGAACCCCATCATCTACAGCCTGAGGACCAAGGATATGAAGACTTCTCTGAGTAACCTAGCTTTTAGAAATGCTTCACCCAGTGATAGTGGGGAGGTCCTCTGTTGTTGTCACCTATAAGAGAAAAGACTCCCAACCATATCAGTTGCCATTCAAAACCAAGTCAAGCCAACGAGAATGGACTCTCATCTTTAAGTCCAGTTGAAGGGAATTTTTAACCTTTCAGAAAATATCTCCTGAGTCTTGGTCATTGTCTGACAGCTTCCTCAGGCATCAGACTTAATCAATACCCCAGCTGAATGTGATGAAGACATGCTGAACACAACTAAAACCATATAACAGCCACTAGAGCAAGGTAAATGGTTTTTATTATGTCTAACTTCTAGAATTAGTAGAAGGCAGTGAGATGGTTCACACAACAATATGGTCACCTCTGATGGATTCATCAGGAGAGTCAGAGGACTAAGGAGGAAATGGAAACTTCCTTTGGGACTTTCACTTACTAGAATCAGTTTGCCTGAAGAGCTAAGAAGTTATAGAGACAAGTTTTCCACAGAGAGCACTTTGGGGTGGAAATAATCTATTTTATTAACTGAATATTATTTTAGCTATGCAAAATTGAAGCTATTCTTTCTCAATGCTCTGCAGATTATGAAAAATTGCTAATAAATTAAATTTAAGAAGTATAGAGTTCGAATTTGACATTCATTATTTATAGCACTTCTCAATAGGAATGTTAGTATTCTGATAAATACTCATGTTTTGAAAACAGACAGATAGATAGATACATAGATAAAGACATAGATAGACTATATATTCTTGATTTTGATCCAGTTCCTTTCAATAGTTTTAAAGGTCTACAAAACCAGGTGCAGATTAGAATTGCACACAGATTGGATTTGGGTTGACCCTAAAGTTTTCTTTTATGTATTTTAAGTGTTTCATGCGATATGGGTGCATCTTTTTAAAATAAAACATTTCACTTTATTGTATTAGTCTGTTAAGTCCCTGATTTCTACCTCTACTAGGAAACAATCTTGCTACAGCAAATACACAAGAGTGACATCTAGTGGGCATGCAAGCCAACTTTAGACATTTATGGAGCCATGCAATTTGGTTAAAAGAGGCTCTCATCATCTCCTTGTTCAATCCCATCTAAGTAATGCCTGAAGTTCTTTTCCGATAGCCCTGACACTCTCCTCCAGCCTCTGGTTGGGCATCATCTGTAATAGATGACTCAATACTTTCAGATTCTAACTGCTTCATTCAGCCCTACCGGCAAAATTCTTCCTGGCAGTTTGCTAACACATACTCTCCAGTAGCTTCTATTTTCCAGTCCTAATTCATCTTTGTGGCTCTCCATGAAATGGACCTACTCTTGTTCCTTCTGCTATAAGAATATATTTCTTCTTGTTCTCCAAGTCTTTTCCACTTCAGCTTAACAACCACAGTACTTCCACCTGCGCCAAAATCACCTAACTTACCTCACCAACAGGTACTAAACTATGTCTGCAGCGTCATCAGTTTTATTCCAGCAACAGAAAGAATGTGATGGTCCTGGAAATACCCTGGGAGTAATAATGGCCATGCTAAACTGACCCTATATCCCCAGGGTTGAGATCTGCCTGGTGTAGAGGACACTTTCGAGCAAGCCTGCCTTCTTGGGTGGCTGCCATCTGCTTGCTTTCTGTTCCTTGAGTGATGGCAGCCATATCCGCTTATATTATAAATTATATCATTATAATGTAAGTTTTAAGACATATATTACATCATTGCTTCCTCTAGTAACAAAGTCTCCCCCCACTTCCACCCTCTTTTGGCAGAAAAAGGGCAGAACTACTGTCATATTATACTACTTATGCAGACAAATGTATTGTATAAAAATCTCAGTTCTGGGTCAGTGGTTTTTCAAGCTTATATTGTAATGGCGAAATCTTCAATGAAAGCTTTAAGCTAAAACTCCAAATTGAAAGTATATCTGCTTTGGTTGAAGCAGGAATTGTAGGGATAATGCAGGTGGGAGACAAGCAGGGGAGCAGGGCTCTATCTGCTCAGACATCCCCTCATCCTTTTCCCCCAGGCTCCCCAATACATAGCACCACTAACCTCTAATTCGATACAAACAACTAATGCCAAGAAAAAAATAGAAAATGTTAAAGAATGTTTTGTACTACACTCAGAAATACATTTGAAAATCTTGGAAAAATCTAAATAGAAATATGTGACCCAGTTAAAAATTAAAGAGATAGATGACCTAAAAACACAAATTTATGGAGAAGTTGAGAATTTTTCAAAGAGTTACTACCTTCAGACATGTCAAGCTTGATGACTTCACAGATGAATGTTATTAAACACTCAGGGAACAAAAGGTTTTAATAGTGTCCACATTATTTCAGAGCATACAAAGATATCGTCCAAATTCCTTTAACAAAGCCAGCATAGCATTGATACCAAAACATGAAAATATGACAGAAAGTTTAAGGAAGGAAAACTTAAGTGATCCATCTCATTTATAGGTATATGTCATATATATACCCCCACATTTCTGTCATGTGGGGGCTGTGTGTTGCTGTGATGCTAAAAGCTATGCTGCTGGTATTACAGATACCAGCAGGGCCACTCATGGTGTACAGGTTTCAGCTGAAGTTCCAGACTGACAGATTAGGGAGTAGGACCAGGCAGCCCACTCCGGAAACAATTAGCCATTGAAAACCCTATGAAGAGCAAAGAAACACTGTTAGATATAGTGCCAGAAAATAAGCCCCCCAGGTTGGAAGGCACTCAAAAGATGACTGGGGAAGAGTTGCCTCCTCAAAGTAGTTGTTGTTGTTAAGTGCCGTCGAGTCAGTATCTGACTCATAGTGACCCTCATAGGGTTTTCAATGGCTAACTGTTTCGGGATTGCCTTGGGAGTGGATTGCCAGGCCCTTCTCCCATTTTTACGGAGCGGGGAATTGAACTCGGGACCTCAGAGACTGCAGTGCAGCGCTCTACCAACTGAGCTAAATCCCAGCCCCCTCAAAGTAGAATCTACCTTAATGATGGAAATGGAGTAAAGCCCTAGGGACCTCCATTTTCTGAAAGATGTCACATTGAGGACAACGGTGTGCCTGACTCATGCCATGGTATTTTCAGTCACATCATATGGTTGTGAAAGTTGGACATTGAATAAGGGAGATAGAAGAAGAATTGATGCTTTTGGATTGTAGTGCTAGAGACAAATACCATGGACTGTCAAAAGAACCAACAGATCTGTCCTAGAAGAAGTGCAACCAGAGTGTTCCTTGGAAGCAAGGATGACCAGACTGCATCTTACATATTTTGGACATGTAGGCAGGAGGGACCAATCTCTGGAGAATAACATCATGTTTAAGAGAGTGGCAGGTCAATGAATAAAAGGAAAACCCTCAACTAGATGGATTGACACAGTGTCTGCAACAATGGGCTTAAACATAAATAAGACTGTGTGTCTGACACAGAATTGGAGTGTTTTGTTCTGCTGTATAGGGTCACTATGAGTCAGACCCAACTAAATAGCACTTAACAACATCACCATACATACATATCTATGTATGTGTGTATGTAGACATATAGGTATAGTAGAATCCAGCAACACATTAAAATTATAATAAGTCATATTCAAGTGGATTTATTTTTAAAATATAAAGATGAAACAATTCGAGAACATCTATTTACTACATTCATGTGTCAAGAGACAAGAAATGGTCATCTTTAATAGATTCCCTAAAGTTATTTGAAAAAGTTAAAAATTAATTTCAGATTCTTAAATCACTCTAAGAATTTGCATTTCTTCAACAAAATTAAATTTATGTTTTTAACAAAAAGTTATATATCATGCCTAACGATCAAAAAATAGAATAATCTAAGCATGGCGGCACACATCTATAATCCCATCACTTAGGAGGCTGAGCCAGGAGGACCTCAATTCCAGGCCAGCCTGGGCTACAAAGGGAGACTCTGTCTCAAAAAAACCAAAGAGAGAAAAAAAGAAATAGGACAAATCCATTACAAGTTAACAATCACTGGATTATAGAAATACCAACAACTGGAAAGAACAGAAAGAAATATAAGATGAAAATAAAAGAAAGCATGGAATAATTTTATTACTGATAACTGATATACTAATATTTATACCTAGTGAAAACAGAAAAATTAATCAAAAGATAATTTTTGAAAACAATAGGAGAATTCAACTAGGAAGCAGCTTAAAAAATTAATGTGCAAAAATCAAATTTAAACAACAGTAACCAGGAGAAAATACAATGGGGAAAAATAATTAATCTATACTAGCAATTACATGGTGCAGAGTTACCCAAGAATAAAGTTAACGAATCCAAGTCAGGCAGGTGGTACACACTTGTAATCCTAGTGACTTGGGAGCTGAGGCAGAGGATCGTGAGCTCAAGGACAGGGGCAGCCTGTGCAATTTAGTGAGAACCTGTCTCAAATTAAAAAAAAATTTTTTTTTTAAAGCAGGGACTGGGAGTGGCAGCTGAGTGATAGAGCACTTGCTTAGCAACCACAAAGTCCTGGGTTTAAACACTCACTACTGAAAAAAAATTAAGAATCCATAGCACCCACATGAATAAAACCATCATACTCTATTGAGAGAACTGAAAGGGATATTTTAACAAATCCAAAGATATGACTTGGATAAGAATAATCTCAGCTCCTCCTCGAGGAGGAGATGAGAGTACAATGCCTCTGAGGAGGAGATGCCGCAGGTTTTACCAGCCTGTGCAGGCTGGGGCCTATTAAAGAAGTAATAATTGGTCAGTGGCTCCCACCTCAATCCCCATGGGCAAATGGCAGTGTCTGCCCCACTCTGAGGATGACAGCTGACCAAAGAACTGCAGCAACACGAAACCCAGCAGTGAAACAGAGAAGCAGAAAGAGCACGTAGAAAAAGCCTCCTAATGTAATTGAACTGCTAGGAAACAAAACGAGCCACAGCACCCAATTTTAATTTTTTAATTTAAACTTTTCAAGTCCTCTAAATTAATACAGAAATGCAATGCAGTACTAATCACTGACAAGCTCATTCTAATTCAGGGAACAAAAGATTTTATATTATGAAAGGCAACCTGCTGAAATATAATTATATATAATTCATTTGGCAAGCTTGTCAAAGCAACCAGAAATTTTGGGGAAAAGACCTTGAAGGGGAACCAGTCTGACCAGACATCAAAATGTACAAAAAGTATAGTAGTAAAAAGTTTGCTCCTAATGGGGAAATTGATGAACTGGTACTTGGAACTGAATAACGTCCAAAAATAGATCCAAATATATATGGTCATTTAATTTGTGATAAAGTTAATATGCTAAATATTAAGCTATTGTCTCTCAGCTTCAAAGCTTTCCTCTAGGTGGCTTTGTGGTGCTGGGCTGGGACCCTGGAAACCACCTTTCTACTTGGCCAGGTATCTCCCTGGAGACGCTGCCCACAGGAGGCGCTAGAGGATGCATGGAAGGCTCTAGGAGGGAAAGGATTCTTGCTCTTTCCCATTTGCTTCCAGTTCCTTTCTAGTTTGCCCTAGCACCACCCCTCTACCCAGTTAGTTGGTACTAACAAACTTTCCTACATCAGTTGTTTCCAATCACCTGTTTCTTTCAATATTTTCAGGAACAAGGCTCACTATTCTGGGTCTCAGTTCTACAGCTTCCCCTTCTCCAAACACTACTTTAAATTTCAGAGAGATCAAAGATTAAAATATAAAAAATTAAAATCTTAGATGACAGGGAAGAGTGAGGGGGATTCTGGAAAACAACCATTTGTTCTACACTATCCTTGATGCTTCACCACATACCCCTGATCCTTCTACTGTGTTCTCTGAGGCCCAGCAGCTACCGAGGCTCAAAGCACAATCCCCTCGCTCAGCCTGGGGACTGCAAGACAGAACTGGGGGAGGAATTTTTCTCCTTTGTGCTAGAGGAGATACTGATGATATGTTTCAAAGTGTCTTGGGGCAAGAAAGTGAAGCAATACTGTAGGATCTAGGAGTCAGGTTAAACCATCCTGCCACATCGGGTCAGGGTTGCTGGAAGAGCTTTAGGAACAGGACCCTCCTTGTCCTCAAGGAGGAGCTGAGAGTGCAATGTCTCTGAGGAGGAGATGCCCCAGGTTTTACCAGCCTGTGCAGGCTGGGGCCTATTAAAGAAGTAAAAATTGGTCAGTGGCTCCCACCTCAATCCCCATGGGCAAATGGCAGTGTCTGCCCCACTCTGAGGATGACAGCTGACCAAACAACTGCAGCAACAGGAAACCCAGCAGTGAAACAGAGAAGCAGACAGAGCACGTAGAAACAAGCCTCCTAATGTAATTGAACTGCTAGGAAACAAAACGAGCCACAGCACCCAAAGAGATTAAAGTCTAGACTAAAATGACTTTCTGATAAGATGGCAGATTGAGCCTTGTATGTAGGGAAGTCAGCTAAAGAGGGACATGATACGACACAATTCAAGAGGAATGCAAGGTTAGAAGGTTTTGTGGCTTGGGGTTTTCTTTTAGTGGAGGGTGGATAAAAGAAAACTTCAAAGTGTTTAGAGAAGAAAATGCAAGGATTTGAATCCAGCTTTGTCTAATTCCAAAGCCAGTATCCTTTCAACTCTAGCAGGACTTTTTGCTCAGGGAGTGGGGAGCAGAGATGACCAAGAATAGATGCTTTTCAGAAGAGATTTTAGAAAAAAAAAAGAGGTAGAGCAACTAAGATGAATTATCCCATTCTTTCTCCCTGCGGAACTTTCACTGTCCAACAAGGCTTGATTCCTTCTTCAGTAAAACAAACTCTTAGGTGAACTCGGGCTGACAGAAGCATTCCTTAGTCCTGTTTCTTTAAAAGTCACTGGAGTTTTGGAAACTCTTGCAGCTGCTTCCCAGAAGCACTAAAACTTTCAGGCCACACACATCCCATGTCCCTCAAGTCTGGCCGAAAGAAAACAGGGGAGTTTGGAGGTACGAGGGCTCTGGCAAGAAAGCTGCATGTGGCAGAGGTTCATCTGCAACCTCGCTGGCATTATTCACCACACCTCACCTCGCTGTGCTCAGAGTAAAACCTTGGAAAAGGAATTTGACTTGCTGTCTTTCTGACCTGTTCCCTCTGCGACATACTTACCCCACATAATGACAGTTCAGTAAAGATCTGTTGCCCATTCTGGCTTTGGAAGCTTCTAATGCTCACCACACAATGACTCTTTCTTTTTCTTTTATCTTCCTCTCTCTTTTTTTTTTTTTCTCAGTATAACAGTGTTTTTAACCTAATGACATATGCTACAAGTAATATTTTGACTTAATGATTTCAAGCAAAGATATATTCACGAGCTTATTTTTAGCACAGTAGTTTCTAGTCAGAGACTATTATATGGAACAAATATGAATTGTTTGCCACAGAAGGGTGAATCCAAAACACAATGCCAAGCCAGAGAGATAGAGAGAGTGGGAGCATCTTCTGGAAACTTCCATGGACTCTGTATAAGTGTTCTTTTTTACATATTTTGGTACATTCATCCACTTAGTTCATATTTTTCCCTGAAAGTGTTTTCTGTGACATAATTTTGTTAGTCAAGCACTTTTAATGAAAGATGATCATAGTAACCCAAAATATTGAAAAATTCTTGAAGAAAATCATGTAGAAAGATTATTTCAGAAGAATGAGTCCCTCAGATCCCTTCTCCAGAAGCCCATGCAACTATCAAGTATTTCTCTTCCTTTGGCAAGTAGAATAAACTTCTATATGTCCCCTTTTGTACGCAAACTCCATTTATTTTCTAATTGTTTCTTAGAGAAACATGTTTTCATTTTTCAGTCAATATATTTTTCTGTACATGGATAGTTATTTAGGATACATGGATCAAAATGAAATACATCATAAGTTTTCCCATTAAAATGGAATTTTTTCATTTAATAATTTTCCCTTTGAGCAACAATGTTTTCAGGAAAGAATATCTTTAACTAAAGGATAGGGTTTTTGTTTTTATTTTTGTTTTTGTTTTATTAGCAGTTCTCCCTGCAGAGTAAAAATTAAGTCTCATTGCCCCCATGAGGCCCAGGACAACTGTTTTGGGAACTGACCGTAGTAGCTGGAGACTAAGTCCTTGGTATTCATGGGACCTGTCCGGATTCCTTGCTATAGACAGGAAACTTGGATTCTCAACATGTGTTTGTGATCTGAGGGACCAAGGTTTGGACTCTCACAGCTAAGAGGAAATGATCTAGAGACCCGTTGATTAAGGCCATGAAGAATCAGCATAAAGGAAAGGGTGTGTGTCAGTAAGGATTAGGTTTAACTAAAAATAACATAGCCTCACAGTAACACTGCCTAACAAGACAACAGCTGATTTCTCTGTCTAGAGTAAAGGTCTAGAGGGTAGACATCCAGGACTGTCATGGGAGCTCTGTTTCTCAAAGACCTCAGGGTCTCACACTGCTTCTAGCTCAGAACTTTATCATTCCTGGTGCAGACTTTACCTCATAGTTCAAGAAGCCAGCCAAATCTTGGAATGGTATGCTCTCACATCCCATTCCAAGCCTTGAGATGGAAAAAGTGACAAAGAAGCGAGGGAGCAAAGGCCATATGCAAGCTGTCCTTTAAGAAAGGTTTCTAGAAGATACCAGGCTTTAGTTCTATTTGTAATCTATTAGCCTTAGCTTAAACTTATGGCCACAAGAGATGCAGTTAACTACAGGAGATGCTGAGCAGTGCAGCCTTAATTCTGAGTGACCATGTCTCTGAGTCAGCTTCGGGTACTATAATGAAATACAACACATATTTATTTCTTGCAGTTCTGATGGCTGGGAAGTTCAAGACCAAAGTGCCAGCTGTACCCATTCCTGGTGAGGGCTCTATTTCCACCTGGTAGATGGTGGCCTTGCTTCTTGACATGTGCTCACATTGGCCTTTCCTTGGCTTGTGTATGTGGGGGAGGGGAGTTTAAGGGTGCTGTACCCCAACATTACCATCTGCCCTCAGGAGTTTGCCTTCTCTGGGTCTCCACTGGGGAGATGCTAGGTCCTTGACTCCATCACAAAAAAGGATTTTAGGACAAGTCAGTAAGAGAGTGAAGCGGTTAGTAGTTCCTTAGGTAAAGGAAAGATACAGCACATACTTTAGAATGAATGTGAAAGTCTACAGAGAGAGGGACAGGCCAGATGCAGATCTACAGAAGGAAGTGTGGGTCAGGAACACAGGTCCCTCCCCAGCAACAACGATTTATTATCTATCTTCCCTGGTAGCAGATATCTTGGTTTGTCTATGTCTCTTCATATAAAAGAAATTACATAAGACATAGAAATTATAGTACAGAATGTGTTGTTGTTGTTGTTGTTAGGTGCTGTCGAGTCTAACTCATAGTGACCCTATGTACAGCAGATAAAAACACTTCCTTTTACTGCACCAGGCACACAATCTTATTTATGTTTAAGCCTATTGTTGCAGACACTGTGTCAATCCATCTGGTGGAGGGGTTTCCTTTTTTTTTTTTTTTTTTTTTTTTCTGACCTGCCACTCTCCCAAACATGATGTCTTTCTCTAGGGATCGGTCTCTCCTGACTACATATCCAAAATATGTAAGGCGCAGTCTAATCATCCTTGCTTCCAATGAGCACTCTGGTTGCACTTCTAGGACAGATGTGTTGGTACTTTTGGCAGTCCATGGTATATCCAATATTTGTCTCTAGCACCACAATTCAAAAGCATCAATTCTTTTTCTGTCTCCCTTGTTCAACGTCCAGCTTTCACAACCATGTTATGCGACTGAAAATACCATGGCATGAGTTAGGTGCATCTTCGTCTTAAATGTGACACCTTTACATTTCAATACTTTAAAGAGATCTTTTGACACAGCTTTTCCCAGAGCAATGCATATTTTGATTTCTTGACTGCTGCTTCCACAGGTGTTGATTATAGAGCCAAGCAAAGCAAAATCTTGGACAACCTCAATATTTTCTCCATTTATTGTGAAGTTATATACTGACCCAGTTGTAAGAATTTTTGTTTTGTTGATGTTTAGTCACAACCCATACTGAAGGCTATTCACAGGGTTTTCAACAGCTGATTATTTTTTGGGAGTAGGTTGCTGGGTCCTTCTCCCAAGCCTACAGCACCTGGTGTTCCCAAGCTGTCTCCCATCCAAGTACTAACCAGGCCCGACCCTGCTTAGCTTCCAAGAGCTGACAGAATCAGACACCACAGTGGTATGGCTGCTGACAGTATAGAATATAGGCTAAGTTTATTAAATATATAGATTATAAAGAGAGTACACCTTCGAGACATTACGGTGGGCAGTAGTAGAGGCTACTGTTGCCCATTGCTGAAGTCACATTGTCTTTTATAGTAAGAAACCATTTACATCTGGGGTATGTGCTCAAAAGGGGTTAATGGATTCCCAGTGTCTTCAAAGGACTGGACTCAGTGGCAGGCATTTTGAAAGGTTAGAAATTCAGGCTGCCAGTCTTGGTAAGGGAGAGAATTCTCATAGTCGTATCATCCTTCCTGGATGAAAACAGAAGTGAAGAGTAATTTTAATTCTGTTTCCTTTTAGCAAGTGTGCTGTTTGTAAGGCTATTGTCTATCAGGGAAACACTGACCACCAGACCAAAGCCTTTGTCCCACAGGAGGCTCACATTGGTGTCTATATCTCAGGTGGCTGGGAAGCATATGGCTAAGCTAAGAGGTTGCTGGCTATAGGGCCCTCTATTCCCTGTCTTCCTGCCTATTGCCCTCGTGTGTGTGTGTGTGTGTGTGTGTGTGTGTGTGTGTGTGTGTGTG
>VMDO01025334.1:0-28428 GCA_007922755.1 Pedetes capensis
CTGCCTCCCTGCTCCTCCTCCCCACGCTGTGCCTTCCCCATGGGTCTGTGGCCTGACCCCAGCACCCTTGCTTCTGTGTCCCCAGGGAACACCCTGCCTGAGGCTCGGGGGTGCGGGGCTCTGCAGGACACCGTCCCCCCACCCAGGGCACCCGGCGGGTGCTGCTGTCTGTGTTACCTGGTTGTCGCACAATCCTTGAGGGAAGACAGAGACCGTGGCTTATCTCACCCATGGTTTCAGAGGCTGAAAGTCCTGGCCCTGGAGGCCCCATCCTCTCGGCCGCCGCCTAGGGCCCGTGGCTGCCTCAGGAAGCTGCAGTGGATGGTGGTGTGGGGGACACATGTAGGAGGGAGTGGTCCCTGGAGGGCAGTGGAGAGAGGGGAGCAGGGCCTGAGCCCACAATTGCACTCTGGCCTCCCTGGAGAGGGCATCGGTTCCTCTTGCGGCCACACCGCCTGTGCTGGGCCGCCCTCGTGGGTCCCCTCCAAGCACTTCCATAACAGGCCTGAACGTCCAGTGTGGCACCTTCAGGACACTCGCAAGCCACCCCCAAACGAGGGCAGGTGCCGTCTGTCGGGACAGCAACCCCTGCAGGTGGCCTCGCTGGTGGCCCTGCTGTCAGCTGGAGGCCAGACTGCCCTTAACTGGTCAGTGGTGGCCAAGGTCTGTCTGCTGCCCCCATTCCAGGTGACTCTGAGAGGCCCTGGAGACCGCAGAGACCTTGTCAACGCTGCCCCTGCTGTGCCTGCCCCCACTTTCCTACCACGTGGGTGGCCCGGCTCTCAGCCGGCTGGACGCTCATTGCCTCTGCAGAGTTGCTCCTGGGACCCTGACGGGTGGCCAGGACCCCTCAGCAACCCCTCCCTGGGGCCACAAGGAGAGGTGGCCCCCTTACCCTGCCCTGGGCTCCCCCTAGACCACTGTCTCTCACCTGCTGGGTGCGGCCACCACCGCAGTCCCTAGCAGTACTGAGAAGGTCTGGATCCCCCGCACAGAGCTGGGCGAACAGTGGCCAAAAAAATGACACTCCCTGCTTTAGATTTAACACGTTTTCAGATTTGCCTTGTTTATTCTTAGAGTGCCTGCAGCCGTACCACCCTGGTGTCTGATCCCGTCAGATCTTCGAAGTTGAGCAGGGTCGGGCTGGTCAGTCCATGGATGGGAGACCACCTGGGAGCATCAGGTGCTGTAGGCTTGGGAGAAGGACCCGGCAGCTCACTCCTGAAACAATCAGCCACAAACCCCCCTATGGATAGCAGAGAAGCTTATGAGGGCACCATGGCCTCAGGCTGGGAGCCTCCAGGGGCCCCTGCGGGCACTGTGTGTAGGAGCATGTGCGTGTGTGCGGGGAGGTCTTGGTGAGTGCGAATGCGCTGTGTTGCTGTGCTTTCCAGTGCTGTGTCCCCTGCCTGCCTCTCTGTGTGAGCCGGGGTGGTCCCTGGAGGGGCTGGAATCTTGGTCCACTCAACACCAAGGCCAGGCGGAAGGACTCGGGCTGAGCTGCCCCGGGAAGCAGGAGATGGTCAGCCTCACAGCCCTGCCCTTGCCAGAGGCCCTTCCCTAGAGTCCTTACCAGGACACATGTGCTCACGTTGCCCCATTTCACAGACCCAGGTGCCTGGAAGGGCTGGTGAACTTGAGCAAACAGGGTACCGGATGAATGCCTGTCATGCTGTCCCTCTTGACACGGGGACAAAGAGAGATGGGTGTCATCGTCCTCATCCGAAGTAAAGAAGGTGGATACATGTCCCAAAGACAGGGTCCCCATGCCAGTGGGAGGCTGAGCTGGGATCTAGAGCCCCACAGCTGTGATTCCAAAGCCTGTGACACCCACTGCTTTGTCTCCTCCAGAGAGCATCACAGGTTCAGCGCGGGCGTGCCGATCGGCTCAGAGGACGGCGCCAAGTTGGTTGTTAGCGGTTGCGCACATCAGCGCCCACTTTCTGCTCCCTGTTGGCTGACCTTCAGGTGGAGTCTCTGTGGCTCACGTGTGGAGGGCTCTGCCTTTGTTTCTTTAGACTTACAACAGCTTCTGAGGCCAGCCCAGGCATGATGCCAGGCTCCTTTATATGGATCAAATTTCAGTCCCCAAGTAGCATTGTGAGAAATGCAGCTTAGCAACCCAAGAAACTTTTGAGAGCGTCCCTTGGGGCTGGTATCGCCAGTAGGGAGCCACAAGTCTCTTGAGTTGTCAGGATGAGTTGGTGGCTGTGGACATGGTTGCTCTTCTTAAGATACAGCCAGATTCTTCTCCCTACCTTTGATGTCACCCGAGGAGGTAGGCCTGAGCTGAGTGCGTCCTCGCCGTGAGATGCATGGTCTGTGGGCATTCATTTTCTAGAGTAGAAACTAGAGGACAACCAGGGCTCATTCCTGCTAGACAAGCATTTGCCTTCCTGCAGGGAGCTGGGGAAATGGAGGCGAGAGGCCCAGCCTGAGCCGTGGGCACGACGGCCAGAAAGCCTCTGCAGAAGGGTGGGGCCAACCATTGCTGTTGCCCCTCTTACTTTAGGGCAGTAGATTCCAAAAACCATTGCTGTTACCCCTCTTACTTTAGGGCAGTAGATTCCAAAGGCAAAAATGGGTCCACGCCGTCCCCTCCACACATAAGCTGGTTCCTGAGTGCTCCCCTATCCCTAGCCACTCTCTGGCCTGTGTTCCCCTAACCTTACCACAAGGCTGCCTTCACGAGAGGCTTCCAAGCCAGTTTTCAGGATCTGGGATTACAGAAAGCTCTGTATTTGCCAGGCTGGGGTTTAGCGCAGTTGGTAGAGCGCTGCTCCCCATTCTCTGAGGACCTAGGGTTGACCCCCAGCACCACAAAAATGGGAGAAGGATGTGGCAATCCACTCCTCAAACAATCCTGAAACAATCAGCCATTGCAAACCCTATGAGGGTCACTATGAGTCAGACACAACTCGACGACACCTAACAATACAACAACATATATTAGCCAGAAAAGAGCCAGCAGTGGACCTTGTTTTTTTTGTTTTTTTTTTTGGTACCGGGGGTCGAACCCAGGGCCTTGTGCTTGCATGCTCTGCAAGTGCTGGACCACTGAGCTGCACCCCCAGCCCATTTATTTATTTATTTATATTTTGAGACAGGGTCTCACTAAATTACACAGACTGCCTCTGGTCTCGAACTTGCGATCCTCCTGCCTCCGCTCCCCCAGCCGCTGGGATTACAGGTGTGCGCCACCGCGCCCGGTCCCTGGACCTTGTTTTTAAAGCTGGAGTTTGACCTGGGCTCAATTTGAAGGGACTCATGTGAGATGTTGTAACTCCAAATTAGTGATAAAGGAAGGCGGGGGATGGAGGCTCCTGTTGCAGAAGCAGACTGCTGTCTGGCCCAGCTGAGAAGAGCGGGGTTTTATCTCCTCCTTACAGCAATCAGTCCATTAATAGAGCAGGGTGTACTCTCGCTTCCTGAGGAATAGGCATTAAAGATGCTTGATACTTAAAATTATGTTTATGTTGTCTGTGCAAATGTGATAACTGCACCCATAAAAACAGCTGGGGACTCGCCTTCTGCTAAGTGGCGAATTTGGAGCTTCATCTGGGAAGAGCCCCTCACGCATCATTGGGATGCGTTGCCTGGGAGACTGCCCCAGCCAGCCTCGGAGCTGGCATCCCTGGTCAGGGCACCGGGCATCATCCAAGGGACACCTGGCTTGCTGCTGGCCTTGTCTGAGGGTCCCCCATGTGTACCCTGCCTCCCTCACAGCGGGGATCCTGGTCCCTCGCGTAGGTGAGGAGTCTGCTACCCCCTCCTCACACTGCCAGCTGGCAGCTCAATTGCTGGGTCTAATTTGGTGACAGGCAAGGGGAAATTGATGCCAGCCAGCCACAGGGGTCAGGAAGGAGGTGCCGGCGGGGGCTGGAGAGAGCAGGCCAGAGGTGGCTTCACCATCTGCGGGCAGATCTGCAGATGCAAATGAGTCAGAGGGAGACAGGGCCTGGCCTGCTCTCCTTTGGTGTCTTCTTCAACTCTCCAGCACCAAAATGCAAACGGCTCCATGCAAGGAGGGGGCGCCGCGCAGCCCTCGCTGTTGGCAGTGGCCGTGCCCCGGTGCAGGCGGCTTCTCAGTACCTGCAGGGCGTCAGGACACAGACTTCCTGTGCGTGTGCCTGTGGAGAGGCAGAGCAGCTCTGTCCCTGGCTGGATGGGGCTGTAGGGCACTGCCTAGAGAGGCAGTTTGCCCTGGGGCCTATCTAGGCCCACTTGGAGGTCTGAGGCTTGTTCCCCAGGCAGTAACCTTTGCCCTACATCTGGGAACCCCTGGGTGGCAAGCTTCCAAAGATGACACTGGCATCCAATCCCTTTTCTCAGGCCCCTCGACACTGATTGGCTGTTTCCAAACCCCTGAATGTCTCCTGATTAGACCATTCAGGAACCAACCCTGATTGGTCACTTTACAAACCCAAATTTGCATATCCCTCCTGATTGGCCAAAACCGTTTGGGGTGACTGCCTCTGACTGGTCCCTAGCTGGCCCCTGGAGAGTATATAAGGGCGGTACACAGAGCAGTCTGGGTCCATTCCATCGACCGGGCCAGACAAGGCAACAATAAAGAGCTGTTGGAGCAGAGCACTCGGAGTCAGCGTCTTCACTGGGAAGAAAGAAGCAAGGAGCCACCATGGGCAGAAGCCTCTGCGCCTGCCTTTCTCAAGGCTTCTCAGAGCAGCCGTGGGCATGAGCCTCCTTCCTGGGTGGCGCAGCTCTTGGCTCCCCCTCACCAGACGACGGGTCTTTGGCAGCTGGTTCCCACTCACGGCTGGAGTGAGTCCAGGGGCAGGGCGACGCCCCACACGGGGCCACCAGTTCCATAACACCAACCTGGTGACCCCAGGCTCCATGAGCCAACCCCACCCACACAACTCATTGGTTTGTCCATTTGCTCATTCATTCACATGAACACCAGCTGAGCTCCTCTAAGAGGGACGTGATGCACGTAAGAAGGTGATGCACGTCATTCTCATGGAGGGTCTCACAGGTCCCCAAGGTGGTCATCAAATCAGGAAACAAATTACAATGGGCCCCGGGCTGCCAGGACGTAGGCGGGGTCCTATCTGAGCCTGGAGGATGGAGCATTTGGAGGTCCTGAGGGACTCAAATTGAGATTTCAGAAGTATCATTGCTGATCAGTCTGGGAACACCTTATGCCACTTTCTCCAGGAGCTCCTGCCCTGGTACCGCTGTGTGCAGAAGGCACGTGATCTTCTGGAGGGCTGACTGAAGCTGCCGTGGACCCTGCCTTTCCCCAGGCCAGGTGGTCATGTGTGCCCCCAGATGTTGCACCACGGTCCCGGTGGAGCAGAGCTTGCTCTGTGACTCTGAGAGGCCACAGGAAGCCTGGTGGCCACTACAGTCAGGTGGGAAGTGGGGCTAGGGGTGGTTGGCAGCAAACAAGGAGATGTTGGGCCCCAGGGGAGCAGCAAAGCCTTGGGGGAGGCCAGTGGCAGTGGTGTGGCTCGAGGGGTGGCCGTCCTACCACCCTGCTTTTCATTTCCTGGCTATGCCTCTGTTCCCCCCCTACAGGGTGTGGAAGTCCAGCCTCCCTCACAGGTGAGCATCAAACTGCTGGAGCACAGTAGCTGGACTTGGCAGCTGTTCTGGGAGCCGGGAGCCCAGCGCCCCCCACTGGCCAGGCTCCACCGCAGATGGGTAGGTTAGGTGCTGTTCTCAGCGGCTCTGAGGGGAAGCAGAACCTGGAGACCCAGGCCACCCAGCTGTGTTTCTGATCTCCATCTGTCCTGGAACCCCTGAAAGGGTGAGGTTGGGGAAGAAGAAACTGTGGGGAAACTGCCCCTGGAAACTGGCCCCTGTCTGGCCATCCGAGGGAGCCCACCCACTCCTGCGGTGGCTGGCCCACCGCAGGAGGGAAGAGGGGGCCACGGGGCCTAGCTGTCCTCTGGTTTCTCGTTCTTCTCAGGGCCACTAGGGTGTGACTTGCTGATCTTTTTTTTTTTTAATTGGAAATTTTTAATGTACATATTAATGTGATTCATTCTGACATGCTTTTCATTATGGCATTTCCATATATACATTTTGATGTACATTATTCATATAGGTGCCCCCTTACCCTCTTGTATGCTTCCCCCCATCCTCTCCATCTTCTCTATCATTTACTTGGCAATATTTTTTCTTGAATTAAAACCTTACGAAGACAATATTTAAATGTTGTTGTTGTTAGGTGCTGTAGAATCGGTATCCAACTCATAGTGGCCCTCATAGGGTTTTCAATGGCTGACTGCTTCGGGATTGCCTTGGGAGTGGATTGCCAGGTCCTTCTCCCATTTTTGCAGTGCTGGGAATCGACTTCAGGACCTCAGAGACTACAGCACAGAGTTCTACCAACTGAGCTAAATCCCAGCCCACCAATATTTAAATAATAACCCTAAATTTACAATGGCAAGTAGTAAAGCTAATTGGGGTAATCGGGAAGCCCTTTATTAACCACAAAGACATTAGGGTCACTTCTAAGATAGGAGAATAATGAAAGATCAATATTGCTAGTGGACGAGACTCAACGCGACTATATAAATCAACAGAGACTTACTAGAAAGTAGAATATTTTGCCCTAGTAAGGTGAATTAATCTAAGTGCCAATAAGGGAAAACAATTACTAAATGGAGACTAGCTGAACGTTCCCCCAGGAGACGCGAGCCAGCGGACCTGGAGGAAGATCTCCCAGCACCGTGGCGGACGTCTGAGTCAGAGGCCCAAGGGGAAGTGGCTGTAACAGGCCAGTTACTGCAGATGGGCTGGTAAACCCCACACCCTCTGTCCTAACAGACAGCACACGGGAAATTAAAACCCCCTCTTGTTTCTCATATAAATGGCTGATAATTAATGTCCGCTTGGAAATCTCAAAGCTATTTCAAGTGGCAATTACTTGAGATCGGGGCTACTTGAAATACAGTCGCATGTTAGTCTGTTAACTTATGGTTTACTAATGCTTCACGTTGCCTGCAGCTGTAGCCCTGTGGCTTCCGATCCCATTAGATCTCGGAAACTAAGCAGGGTCAGGCCTGGTTACTACTTGGATGGAAGACCACCTGGGAATACCAGGGGCTGTAGGTTTGGGAGAAGAACCCTGCAAACCACTCCCAAAAAACCAAACAATCTGCCATTGAAAACCCTATGAATAGCAGAGGAGCACTGACAAAGTGTTTTGCCTGTTGTATGTAGGGTCTCTATGAGTCAGATACTAACTCGGCGGCACCTAACAACAATAACAACAATATCTCACATTATGTTCATATTCCATATGAGTGCCAACAAGTGTTTACAAATCTTGTTTCATAGTGGAGAGAAGGGAAAGCCTGCCCAGGACGTCCCGCAATGACCAGATGTGGTGCCTACGTTAGTGGTCATCTGTGGGCAGAGGGTTCGCCATGCTTGGCAGGGCTGAGCCAGCAGTGCTGTGCCACTGAAGCCGCTGACCTGGAGAGGGCCTGGCAGGTACGTACAGGACTGACCCAGGGAGCAAGTAGCTCACGACCCTCAATGAAAGGGTTAAATCAAAATCAGGGCCTGGGGCGGCCGGACACAGAGGAAAAGCATCAACAGAAACGGTTACCTCCGAGTCTCAGCTAAGCCACCGAAAGTGCATAAGGCTCATTTCCTCAAGAGAGGCCACTCTTGAGAAGAAAATAGTTGACAAGGGTGATGATCAACTGATGGATTAGTCTTTAGGGAGGAACAAAGGAGTAACTACCCTTCCATCTCACCGGGCCAACACACAGGTGAGGACCAATCTGCTAGAGCCAGCCCAGGCAGCACAGCCTGCAGGGAAAAGGACTCTAACTGCCCACCCCCCAGACAGCAGCTCCGCTTCAGCTACGCACTTTCAGGATTCCTCCACTCTCTGGAGACTTTTCCTCTCTATCCCTCCAAATAAAACATCTTGGCTTTCGCTTGCCTTTGTGGGAAAGGTATGGGTGGGCATCAAGCCCAGGGGCCCGGCACTGGCCACTCCCACGCCAGCTCTGGCCACATCAGCTGGGAGACGCTGCTCTTGCTCCCTTGGGGGTGTCATACCTGATGTACCTCATCAGATGACACCTGGCCAAGTGACACTCATCAGGGAATTTACAAATGCATTTTCTGCAGGGCGCGGTGGTGCACGCCTGTAATCCCAGCGGCTGGGGAGGCAGAGACAGGAGGATCGCAAGTTTGAGACCAGAGGCAGTCAGCGTAATTTAGCAAGACCCTGTCTCAAAAAATAAAAAAAGAGTGGGCTGGGGGTGCAGCTCAGTGGTCTAGCACTTGCAGAGCATGCAAGTGCAAGGCGCTGGGGTCAACCCCCAGTACTGCAAAAAACAAAATAAAACAAAACAAAAACAAAACAGAAAAACTTCCCGCATTTTCTCCCTTTAGGAAAGTAAGAGGCCCCCAGCAATACGATCCTGGGTGTTCTCACCCGACAGCAGACACCCTTCTCTGCTCAGCCCTTTCTCGGCTCTCTCTCTGTTTGATTGCTAAAGGCCACTAAACACAGGAAGTTGTGACCGGGAGGGTGGGCATGGTTCCAGCTCCAGTGCCCATGCTAGAGAGGCCCATAGATGTACCCACTCATGTCATTTTCAATGACTACTGCATAAACATATCTCCAGAGGAATTAATGCTTATGTTACCAAAAATTATTTACCTACTATGTGGAAGTTTTAAAAGTGTTAAAAGGAAGGTGACAACCATCGGGTACTAAGACTACCTGGGTGTTCTTAGCAACAGTCCTGGCTGACCACTGTACGTCCCAGCCCACCTCTAGGCAGGATGTGGAAGGGGTTCCTTTGAGTGGAAGAGGCGCTCAGGTCCTAATCTGGGGTCACAGTCACATCAGTGTTCTGGCAAAAGGGTTCTGAGGACTGAACAATGGACACACGTTAGGACCCCAGCTCATTATGTTATTTTATTTTATCCACAACAAACGCAAATGGACTGATGCAAAAACCCAATCGAAAGCCCACTAGAAAATTCATGTAATAGTACTGACAATACAAAAAGAAAGTTCACTACAGAAAAAAGTTTTGATTTTAAACATAATTGGAACCCAAGGATATCTAGAAAAATATTACCATAAAAAGACAAGCAAATGGAAGAGAAGTCTTTGGTGGGGGGGTGGGACAGGGGGAGGAAGTGCACAAGAGAGTAAGGGGGAACTTATCTGTGTAATGTACAACAAAATGCTTATATGGAAATGTCACAATGAAAAGCATGTCAGAATGAATCGCATTAAGGGGTACATTAAAATTTTCCAATTAAAAAAACCCTACCTCAAATAGTGTCCTGCAATACAGGGTTGTACGGACAGCGACAAGGGATTGGTGATGTGGAGGGAATGGAAAACTAGCTGAGTTGAAATAAGAAGTTCTTTTCCACGGGGGAGAATACGGGAAGACAACCTCCATGTCCTCCTTGTAGGGTTTGCCTCCGCCACATCCCGACAAAGACCACCAAGGGGCACCTTGTCGAGCAACCATTTGCACATCCTGATGCAAGGGGCAGAAGCCACCACCCGGCCATGAACACCCCCTCGGCTCTAGATGCCCCGTGAAACAAGGAATTCAGGCTCTTCTGCTAAAACCTGGCTCCTGATTTCCTCTGCAGAGGCTGAAGTACCGTCATCATGCCTAGCGGGGCAGGGAGGTGCAGTCACTGATTTCAGGAGCATGCATCATCCTCCCGAGCTCATGCATAAGGAGTGTCCTCTGATTTTCCTTTTTGCAAAAGTCCTTGTGACTGTAACCGAATACAGCATGAAATATACACCTTGTAATAGATGGCGGTTTGTCTGGGAAGCAGGGTTCTGCCTTGTTTGAATGAGAACTGAGAGCAGGAGCAGCTTCCTCCCGTGATCCAGGGGCAGCTGACCTTCTGGAAAGCCTGGGGTCCACGCCCGGAGCTCGGAAGACCCTTCCAGTGTCAGCTATGCCATGCGCAGTGCTGCTAGGGCAGCTTTGCCCACCACTAAGCCCCAGAGGTGGATGCGTACAGAAAATTTCACTCCCAGGGACAATTAGCTTTATGGCTATATTCAATATGAGCATTTAAATATTTTAATATTTTACATTTATTTTTATTTTATAAAAATTAAAGCATCTTTTGGTCTGCAGCCATACCACTGTGGCATCTGATCCCATCAGATCTTGGATCAGCAGGATTGGACTTGGTTAGTACTTGGATGGGAGACCACCTGGTGCTGCAGGCTTGGGAGAAGGACCTGGCAGCCCACTCTCAAAAATCAATCTTCCATTGAAAACCCCATGAATAGCAGAGAAGCACCGATGACAGTGTTTTGCCTGTTGTACATAAGGTCGCTATGAGTTGGACCCAATTCAACAGCACCTAACAACAACAATTATTTATACACACATTTTTCACACTTTTTTTCCAGACCACACACTCCTTGGTGAGACATCATCTACTCTCCTTCATCCTTGGAAATGTCTCTGAAATCTCTGAAATCCTCATATTATAATTTAAGGCCTCCATAAGAAAGAATTTTCTAGAACAGTCTCCAGGAAGGGTAGCAGCCCTATCTATTTACTTCTTCATAATGGAGCATGTGGAAGTATCTAATAAATTTTCACTGAATTGAATCAGAGGTTATTCAAGTATTACCACCCACCCTCCAGTCTCTAAACACAATTTTCAAAAATTATCCAGTTGACAGATTTTTATGTAAAATTCATATATCATATTAGCCATTTACAATTCCAAAATGGTTCAATCAGTAAACATTGATGGAGTCCATAAAATGCAAGAATAATATGTGTCTCTCTCCCCGAGGGGCAGTGACAATTCTTCCTTCTCTGCTTGTTGCTTTCTTCTTACTACCCAACCTGAAAATGAGACATTACTCTTAGTCACTGCGGGGGAACTTGGTGGTCACAGAATCAGTCTTCCACAGGTTAAAAACAAGGGTCGGTGGCCCCACTTGCCCAGTGAGATTATGGAGTGGTAGGAAGAGCTGAGACCTGTAACCAAGCAAAAAATTCTCAGCCATGTCTGCAAAGACTCTCACACACGCCGGTCCATGAGGTTGGGCTGTGGTTGCTGTTCTCTTGAATTTAACGTGCCAAACATAATTTTCATAATCAATAACTGGTCATGAGAAAAACAAATGATTGCACATGCTTCAGCTTTTCTAGGTAAATCTTATGATTTTGCCTGTTTTTTAAGAGTATTTTTCCTTCATGGAGACAAGAAAATGTACCGTTCTAAGCTCCTTAAGGACGTGAACCTTTGTGATGTAGATAGGTAAGGATTTTTCAAGGAAATCTGTGAAAATCTGCAGATTCACCCGGTCCAGAGCTGGAAGGAGATTTTGATCATCCTAGTAGCAAACCCAGTGGGCTGTGCTCCCGTGAGGAAGCGGCGCATAAGGACTCTTCCGGGAACCTTTAGAAGGTCCTGGTGTCTTTTTACTGAACCCCAGGCAGAGGTTGTACAGTTGGACTACAGATAGTGATCTCTGAAAAGCCACATTTCAGCCCGTTCTTGTTTGACCCCAGCAGATCCTGAGCGGCTGCTTGGGCAGAGCAGGCCCAGCTTTGGGGAGAATCTGTGTGTGTTTGCATGGGCTTCACCTATAGGGAGCCCTTTCCCCACCTGCCGTGCTCAGGAAATCCAGAGGCGCTCACAGAATACTAAGTACCAGCCTTCAGAAAACGAACCAGTGCACAACGTTCTTTGGTCACCTGGCCATTACCTAGTTATTATCCAACTCCTTATAGAGCTTATTGAAATCGATCTGGGCGCGCGCTTGCTAAAGCACTTGCGCATTTTCTTACTGAAGTTCTGAGTAAGTTGTTTTTCTCCACAGAGTTCCAAGGTCAAGTCTTGTTGTGCTCCACTGACCGTGGTCTCTGCCTTGGACTTGGGTTCAGGCTCCTTGCCACCTGTCTTGCTGCCTTTTGTCCTGGCTCTCTGCTCTGTCACTAACTGAAGGGCGCTGGGTAAGTAATTATTTGTTTGGTCTCACACAGGCTGTGACTTTGTCCAAAATTATTAACACAGCCCACTGGAACCCCGTTGAACCCATCGCTTTGGGTCACTGAATGGCGTGGTGGTGATGGCTGACTCCTGTGTAAACACCAGGTTCAGTTTTCCATTAGCCCATCAACGCAGCCACTGTGGTCAACGCCGCAGCCATACACTGACAAGGTTTCCTCTTACCAACCTCTCTCAGAAGATTGATTCAGTCAGCTTCCAGTTTAGGAAAGGCAGCCCTCCACTCCAAGTGCCTGTTAGCTTGACAGGTGCAGGGGTCTCCAGGGGTCTGCCCGCACGGGCCGCAGCAACATAGTAGCTGCATGCCTGCCGCTGCAGCTTCACTCAAAGCAGAGGGCGAGAAGTCCCCGCTGCCAGTTTGCCGGGTCCTTGGCTGCCAGGGTCCCCTGGAGGGCACTTGAGGGGGCAGGTGAGAAGGGTTGAAAGGTGGCTACCACTCTCTCAGTCCCGGCAAGTCTGTAGCGGAGGCTAGACCTGCCTGGCGAGTCCTACCCTCCAGTCTCATCCCAGCCGCTGAGCCCGGGACGCTGTGGCCAGGTGATAGGGCCATCTGTTGCCCACTCGGTCTGTCTCCCCCTGGGGGACGAGGCATGAAGCCCTCCCTCCGTGACAGTTGTTTTCTCTGCGTGTGACCCTTGCTTGCAGTTCATCCGGGCGGAGTCTGCCTCGCAGCTGTGTTGTTCATGGAGTCGCCGCCCAGCAGGAACAAAGGGTTTCCGGAATTATACTATCTGGTCCATTCCAGAGCTAATATTCTCCTTTCTCAGAACTGGCAAGAAACACATTGTTCTTAATACCAGACAAGAAGAGTCTAAATCATTGGCAACTTTGCAATGTAAATGTAGAACTCCTTCTGGCAGTGGAGGGACTGACTTTTGCAGGTACTTTTGTGAGGTCTGGACTGGGCTTCACTGGCTCTCTTTCTTGTTAGGTGCCGTCGAGTGGAGTCAGTATCCGACTCATAGAGACCCTCATAGGGTTTTCAATGGCTGACTGTTTCCAGATTGCCTTGGGAGTGGATTGCCAGGTCCTTCTCCCACTTTTGCGGTGCTGGGAATTGAACTTGGGACCTCAGAGACTGCAGCGCAGCGCTCTACCAACTGAGCCAAATCCCAGCCCGTTCTCTTTCTGGATGGGGTAATTTACACCAATCAGCTGTTTTGTAAGCACCTGCCAACGCGTGCCCCTGGGCGAGGCGTGGCCTCTGAGAGGGAGCTGCCTGGCCGGGGCGGGTACAGAGTGAGGCTGTCAGAGAACTACTTTGCTGGGTTCTCCTGCCTTCTTTAGATGATGGCAGCACAGAGGGAGCAAAATATTTAGAGTCATGCCAGGCCTAACGAGCTCAGGCTTAATAAGCTTGTCCCAGGTGCATTTCAGGCTATTCGTATTTCTATTTAGTGGCTTATATTTTTAAGGACAAAACATTGCAGGCCCAGACAAGCTTGCTGGGATTGAGGGAATGTGGGTCTGTTCGGACAGCGAGTCCTCATTTTGAAAGGAAAAGCCAGCCTTTGCTATGATGAAATGCAGCAATGCTTTTGAAGACCATGTATGCCCAGGAGGGTTAGACACTTCAAGAAAAGATTTCAGCTTCTCTGAGTGTCGGCTTTGAATAAGTTTCTCAAGCCAATGTGCAAAAATAGAAAGCGGGTGGAGGCTGCGGGTGCCAGGCTGTCGGGAAGCCACTGACCCCAGGCTCTGCTCTGGGAGGACCAGGCAGAGGCCAGGTGGTTGGTGAGTGCCCAGGAGGCGGGAGGGCGATGCTGCAGGGCCAGAGCACATAGAACGGAGCCCGAAGGCTCAGTTTGCCACTTTCATACCCAGTGGGCAGGGGCGATGGGCACCCTGTGTGTAGGTTACGCACTAGATGGCAAATCTGGGCCTCCGGGGTGGAGGTGACTGGAGAAGGGGGTGACCAGTCTGGGGAGTCCCTATGAACTCCTTGGGGAGAAATACGCCATGTTGGGTCATTGTGTCCCAGGGAGCTAGGCATTAAGGCTCAGAGACTCTGCACTGAAGTGGAGCTTGTCACTTTCACTTCTGCGTGAGTCTTCTAGAAGACCGCCTGCTTGGTTAACATGGTTAGAGATGCCGTAAAACCACAGTCCGTCATCGACAGAGACATGATTGGGGATCCCAGCACACCAGGAAGCCCTTCTGTCTTCTTCCTCCCTGGTTCTTGGGTTTTCCTCACCCATCTCTGGGACAGGAAGTGGCAGATGCCGTGAGATGCTTGCTGTAGACCTTTCACCCCTTGAGACCATAAATCCCTCCAGCATTTGCTCCAGAATCTTTCTCAGCCTCCAAGGCAAAAATAGAAGCACCGAGTTCTCTGGCTGACCAAGGAAGCACAGCCATCAACGTCTTGGGTTTTGACATCAGCAGTTTTTATTAATATGATATAAGGGGATCACAGTTCTTTACAAAAGGGGTGATTATCCAAATAATTAATGTTTCAAAAACCAGGCATATTCTCCAATAAGAATAATTCTTTATCATAAATCCATTAAAACTCCAATTTGTGTTCTTAGGGTAAAAGTTTCCCCATGGACAGATAAAACCACCTTTGGGGATGGGGGTACATAGGGGCTTGGGCACACAGGGGCCCCAGCAACGTGGCTGGCTGAGTTGGTGGTGCCCGGGGTTGTGCTTCCTTTCCAGGCAATGAGCAACAGTAATGTTGGCACTCCCAGTGGCAGGGCACATGCTCACTCTTCCGGGGCCCCCTCAGGTCTTACAGTACGTTTGAGTAACCTTCCAGGGTCTCCCTTGCTCAGGGCAGGTCCCGCCAAAGCTCCCTATTTGCACCTGTCTGCTGTTATGAAACAGGGGGCACCCAGCATGAAACTCACCATCTAAACGGGCTAACTAACTGGTGTGGATTCCACGGCTCCTGCACCCATCATGGGCTGGGATTTAGCTCAGTTGGTAGAACACCACTCTGCTGTCTCTGAGGTCCCGAGTTCGATTCCCAGCACTGCAAAAATGGGAGAAGGATGTGGCAACCCACTCCCAAGGCAATTCTGAAACAGCCAGCCATTGAAAGCCCTATGAGGGTTGCTATGAGTCGGATTCAACTCAATGGCACCTAACAACAACAAGCACCCATTGCACACTCCGCCTGCGCACATAGTCCAAGGCTTTCTCTTCTCCCTGGGCCTGAGCTGAGGCTAGCCCACTCCTGGGCTCACCGGGTGAGGGGAGGAGCAGGCTGTGTCTGCACTTGGTTCCACCCCACGTAGTGGAGTGGGAGGTCTCAGCATCACTTGCTAGGCCTGCAGGAGAGGTGTGTGGGTGACTATAAGAGTGACAAGGAGACAGCAATTACCCTGTAGGCCTGGGCAATGGCTGTCTCCATAAGGACTGTAGCCATAAGGACGTAAAGAGAACCGTGTGCTATACAACGCTGAGTGTGCAAGTGTGCAAGGGGACAACATTTTCTGGAGGAAGAGAAACCACAGGTGTGTTAAAACTAAAACAGTCTTGTGGTTTTCAAACATTAATCGCATATTTTAGATGCTGATACTTGTTAAAGTGTTAATAACGATTTAAATGAAGCCAGGCACCTTTAACAGGTTACGTTCAATTACCTGTTACCCGGGCGATGGTGTTAGCTTTTTATAAAGTGAGCGCCTTCCTCTGCAGGAGCTGCCTGCCTGGGTCTTGGCCACCTGCCCCGTGCCTCAGAACCTGAGCTGAGAAGCTGTGGGTCTCTCAGCTTTGTAAAGGGCCATCTGTGGTGGACACACTCGAAGGTGGTCTGTCCCTCTCCCCGGAGAGCCAGTGGCATGTGTGACCTGCCTCTGTGGGGGTGAGGGCCGGGGCTTCTGTGACTGTCACAGTGTGGGAGACACAGTCTTGCTGGAAGCATGCTCTGGGGAGTCTCTCTGGGACTTGGTGACGGTCCTCTGGGGACTGAGGACAGGCTGGGAGCTGAGCGTGGCTCCAGCCAGCAGGGCCAGAGGACCACGGGTTCTGCCAACAGCGGGAGCTGAACGAGCTCAGGGATTGGTCCCCTCCGCCCTCCAGAGGGTGACCCACACCGGTACCTCACGTCACCTGCTGAGACCCGAGCAGGGAGCTGGCCATGCCACGCCCAGGTTCCTGATGGACAGAAATCCGAGATGGTCAGTGTGTGCTGTTAGAGGCTGTCAAGTCCCCAGTGATGTGTCATGTGGTACAGCAAGCCAGCACAGGGCCTAGTTGGTGTTAGGTGCCATCGAGTCCGACTCATAGTGACCCTATGTATAGCAGATTGAAACACTTCTTGATTCTGTGCCAGGAACATGATCTTATTTATATTTAATCTCATTGTTGCATACACTGTGTCCATCCATCTGGTGGAGGGTTTTCCTTTTTTCATTGGCCTGCCACTCTCTCAAACATGATGTCTAGTTGTTATTGATGTCTAGTTGTTGTTGTTGTTTGGTGCCCTCGAGTTGGTATCCGATTCATAGCGACCCTCATAGGGCTTTCAATGGCTGACAGTTTCAGGATTGCCTTGGGAGTGGATTGCCAGGTCCATCTCCCATTTTTGCGGTGCTGGGAATTGAACTCAGGACCTCAGAGACTGCAGTGCAGCGTTCTACCAACTGAGCTAAATCCCAGCCTTATTGATGTCTAGAGGGAGGTCTAATACAGGGAGGGCGCAGTGCGCCTTGCAGCCAGCAGGTGTCGCCACCCACAACTGTGGCCCACCTGAGCATTGTCCATCTACAGGAACAGGCCTATTCTGTGCCAGGTGGGCTGGGCCCCTGGATGGCAACTTCACAGAGTGGGAGAAGCTTGCTGTGTCTTGTTCGAGGCCCTGTTCACCACCATGGCCAGGAAGTTGCTGAAGCCGCAAGGCATGGGGAGAGCTGACAGCGCAGGCTGCAGCCAGCTCCCGTTGGCGTCACTGACGTCTCATTATACCTGGTCTGCTGGGCAATGCGGCAAGGTGCACGCAGGGAGAGTGCTGCCAAGCACAGCCAGGAAGCCCACGGGGCTCTGCATCTCAGCCCAGCTCAGCCCGGCTGCCGCCCTGGTCACCCTGCCCCTGGGGATGGGACTGCAGCCTTCCTCACCTGAACGTCCTCCAGCCCCACACTGCCTGCCCCAGGCGCCCTCCACAGGTTTGAGGTCTGGGGAATGTGGACTTGCACCCCGGGCTCCTTCCTGAGGCCGAGGTGCAGGGGAGCCTCTGGTTGACATTCACTTTCTCTGCAAGGAGCGTGAGTTGGGAGCAGAGTGTCCCCCGCAGGACAGCCCAGCATCCTGCCCTTCCTCACGGTCCACCTTGGGCTGACCTCTGAGGAGCCCCTCCAGTGTGGATCTGAAGGTGTTTCTCTCTGCCGTTTGAAAGCCAACGCGGGGGCTTTAGCATGCCACCCGGTAATGCTGGGGATGCAACTGCACCCAGACATTGGCTGGGAGTTAGGAGCCTGGACCCCAGGACAGGGTGTCAGTCTAGGCAAAAGGCAAGCCTCAAGAGATGTTCATGACACACAGCTCATGCCCACCTCCCCGACCTGCAGCCAGCTCTGGCCAGGGCCACCTGGGCTTCTTCCTGCCTTCTGCATTTGACTAGTCTCTCTGGACACGGCAGTGGACCCTGCCGCCATTTTTTTAAATGACTAATTTACTCCCCGTTCCTTTTCCTCTGCTACCTCCTCACATCTAAAGAAAAGCAGGTCAGTTACTTGGGAAGGGTTTGGGCGCCAGGCCTGGGAGCTCTGTACACTCATGGGGCCACACTGGGTGGAAGGGCAGAGCCCTCGGGCATTTGCTTGGTTTCTGGCAGAGGCAGCAGAAGTGAGCACCATCTCCCGGCCTGGAGACGTGGCCCCGAGCGGCCCTGGCACACTGGCAGGGCTGAGGCCCGGCTGTGGGGAAGATGGCAGATAATGACCCAGGATTCACAAGCAGAAGGCCCACAATCTTCTCATCTTGGCAGCTGAAGAAGGAACAGATGGGAATTGGCCCTGGCGTGTTTGCCTGGCTGGTGCCGGAGGTGCCAGGATCGTGGACCTCAGTTATAATCTCCTGGCATTCTGAGGACAAAAGGCAGGGTCAGTGTTCAAACACCGGCTCGTGTGGTCAGGCCAGGGTGCCACAGGAACAAGTGTTCCCCCAGCCCCTTGCTCAGCAGCGGGTGCCGGCTCTCACTGGCCCGGCAGAGCAGGGTGAAGGTACTGGTGCTTGCTAAGTGCTGTGTCACTGAGGGACCATACACTCTTGAGGTGGCCACAGCAAACTGCATTCACGTCACTCCATCCCCCTGCACTCTCCCTGGGATGGTGACTTCCATTCTGCTCCGGTCCTGGGAACACAGGACCCCAGGAAGACTCTAGGTGGCCTCTGGCCCCCAGGGAGGCAGGCTTTGCCCTGACTCCCAGCATCCCTTTCCCCTGTCGCTGCTCCCTGGAGCAGGCAGAGGCAGCCGTGGTGTAGCGGTGGCAGGCTCCTCACCCACCTGTGGCAGCCACTAGTTGTGGAGCCACATCTGCCACGCTGCCACACCGTGCTCCCTGCTCACCTGCAGCGTGGCTGAGGAGAGCTCTCTGCTGTGTTTGCAACATGCCACTCAATTATCCTCAAACTCCTAGTCACAGAAAAAAGTGGCCTTGGGAAGCCAGCTCTCACAACACACTTTGGAGAAAGGAGGCCCCTGGTACTCAGTTCACTCTACAGATTCCCCCGGGGGGCAGGTGGTGTGGACAGAAGCCAAGGGCCCCCTACGTCTCCAGTGAGCCATTCAAGGTGGACATAGAACTGGAGTTGTGAGTTAGGTCAATGGCCATTGTCCAAACCAGTGTCCCAAAGGCACAGTGCAGACCAGTGTCCCTCCCATAAGGAGTCACGACTTCTCACTGGTGACAAACCCCAGAGTAGACGCCTGTGAGCTGTTGCATCAAGCACTTGCTGAACGAGGACAGACTCCCTGGGGACGCCCAGGGACTTTGATGAAGCACAGACTGGTGTCTGGGGCGTGGGGGTTCTGGGGGGATGAAGGGCTGGGGTGGGTTTGTCCCAAAGCATGGGGCTCCAGTGAAGCGGTCCAGGGACTCTGCACCCTTCAGAGCCAGCTTGTCCCTTCCAAGTGTGGGGTGCTGCCTGCGGGGAGGCTTTCAGTGTGGCCTCTGGAGAAGGTGGGTGGCCAGGAGCCAGCCATAGGATGAGCCACGGGTCCCTGACCACCCAGGACCCATTCTTTCCATCCAGTGTGTCCGCACAGCCAGCTCCAGTGCGCCTCTCACCCCTGCGCTGTCCTCACATCTCTCTGGAGAGGCCAGGCTGGCTCGGCCCCCTCCAAGCCCTCCCGGCAGGCACCGCCTCTCCTGCAGCTCTCCCTGAGCTGCCGGGAGGTGCCTGCCAGGGTTCATGCCACTGCCCAAGCAGGGTGGGGATGCAACTGCACCCAGACATTTGCTGGGAGTTAGGAACGTGGACCCTAGGATGGGGCGTCAGTCCAAGTAAAAGGCAAACCTCAAGGGCTGTTCATGACCACGCAGCTCATGTCCACCTCCCCGACCTGCAGCCAGCTCTGACCAGGGCCACCCGGGGCTTCTTCCTGCCTTCTGCATTTGACTAGTCTCTCTGGACATGGCAGTGGACCCTGCCGTCATTTTTTTAAATGACTAATTTACTCCCCACTCCTTTTCCTCTGCTACCTCCTCACATCTAAAGAAAAGCAGGTCAGTTACTTGGGAAGGGCTTGGGCGTCAGGCCTAGGAGCTCTGCACACTTACGGGCCACACTGGGTGGAAAGGCAGAGCCCACGGGCATTTGCCTGGTGTCTGGCAGAGGCAGCAGAGGTGAGCACCATCTCCCGGCCTGGAGACGTGGCCCCAAGTGGCCCTGGCACACTGGCAGGGCTGAGTCCCGGCTTTGGGGAAGATGGCAGATAATGACCCAGTGCACAGGACCCATGCCCAACACCACATGAGCAACACATTCACCCCGGTTGAGCTACTGTGCCCACTGTCTCGAGATAGATGGCCACCCGGAAGTGTGTGTGGGTCACCCCCAGGTCCAGTCATGGCAAGCCCTATGGATGCCCGAGTGACTTCATGCTGACAAACACGGTGACATGTTCCACTAGTCTGACCACTGAAGGTGGGGAAGGACCGACACAGAAGGACACTGTGGACACAGTGTGAAGTGACTGCACCATGTCCAGCCCCCTCCTGACGCCCCGCAGGGCTTGGAGGAGCACACGGCCGGTCAGCAGCAGTGAGGGACAGCGATTCCCAAGAAGCTGGGGATGGCGAGCTAGCCCACGCGTCTCCAGGGTGCTGCCTGGGGTGGTTCCAGCGGGGGGAGGAAGGGCACCTGCTGGGCCCAGGGTTCCCAGTCGGGGAGACAGAGCTGGGGTCTGGAGACATCAGGGGGGTGAAAGGTCACAGGCAGGACACTGGAGAGAAGGGAGTCCGGCCAAGGGAGACTGTGTGGGCCCGACAGGAGGCTCTGGGGTTGCTGCTGCCCGCTGACCATGGCACATGCGCAAGGAAACCCTGGAGGTCAGAGAAACCTGCAGGGTAGGGAAGGACGAGGCTCAGGGCTCACAGTGGACAGGGAGTGGGTCCCGTCCTCACCCACCAGAGTAGAACATGCAGAGTCCATGGGGCACAAACTGAAGGCTCAGCAAGTTCTGACTACAGGGTGTTGGCAAAATCAGTCCTAGACAGAGCACAGCGGTTGCTGCCGAGCAAATCCTAAAACCAAGAATTGAAAGGACCAAACTATTCCTGAGTAACTTAACCACATACCTCCACAAAGAGCAAGATTATTTATAAGAATACAAAAATATACAGCTCTCAACAAAGTAAAAGTACAATATATGGCGACCAAAAAAAATTACCATCCACACAAAGAAGCAGGAAAACTGGCCCAAAGTGATGGAAAAAATCAAAAGCGGAAGCAGAAATGATATGTGATGTAATTGGTAGAGACAGGCATTAAACGAATTACATCACCCCATTCCATGTCTTTGAAAAGCCAGAGAAACTGTTGCATATGTTAGAAACGTGAGAGATACGAACAAGACATAATCCAAACTCTAGAAGTGAAAGCTGGTGCTTGAGGTAAATGAGCTGGGTGAGATAATGCTGTATTACACATTGCATAAGACACTATGCATCACATGTTAATTACTTAAAAGGCATCAGTGTCTCATTGCATCAGACACTGCATTTGTGAATTTGCAGTAGAAAATATCCACAATGAAGCAGACAGAGAAAGGCGGAAGTAGAGCCATGGCGCAACTCAAGCAGCCTGATAACCTTGTAGCTAGAGTCCCGAAGAGGCAGGAGGAGCAGAAATGTAGCTATAGGAGTTGTGGGTAATACCTTCCTAATTTGTTGAAAACTATATACTCACAGATTCAATAAAGTCAACAAACACCAAAAAGAGACATGAAGAAAATTACATTAAGTTATGTCATAATAAAATTGTTTATGATCAGTAACAAATTTTAACAATGGCCAGAGAAAAAAGATAGATGTGTACAAAGGAACATTGTAGGAATCACAGCAGATTTTTAAATAGGAAATAATGCAGCATAAAACAATAGACCAAAAATAAATGTTAAGTTCTGAATAAAAGAGAAACCTGCCAACCTAGAATTCTTCATCAATGAAAATATCTTTCAAAGGCTTTTTTAGATGTACAAAAACTACAAGATCATTACTACCAGCAGAACCACACTACAGGAAACATTAAAGGAACATTGGATACAAAGAAAATAACACCAGACGGAAATATAGATTTACATAAAGAAGAGTCCTAGAAATGGTAATTACATGGAAAAATGCAAAGACATTTTATTCTTTTTATTTAAATCCCCCCTAAACCAAAACAAAATACTCCAAAAAAAAATCTCCTTAAAAGGTAACTAAAGTAAAAATCACTAAAATGTGTAGAAACAAAATGTATGGAAATAAAGTTCATGAAGGGACAAAATGGAAGGACATTAGTGTAAAGTTCTCATATTACATGAGTTGGTCTGAATCACTTGAACTAGATTGCCATGTGTAAGCTGTATATATTGTTCTTATTGTTGTTAGGTGCCATTGAGTCGAGTCTGACTCATAGCGACCCTCATAGGGTTTTCAATGGCTGACTGTTTCGGGATTGCCTTGGGAATGGGTTGCCACGTCCTTCTCCCATTTTGCGGTGCTGGCAATTGAACTCAGGACCTCAGAGACTGCAGAGAAGCGCTCTATCAACTGAGCTAAATCCCAGCCCCAAGCTATATATATATATCATCCATTGTAATAGAAAAACAAAGAAAGCTAACATTCATAACAAGGGGACAAAATGGAATCATAGTAAGCATTAAATGTGAAAGAAGCAAAAAGAAGAGGGAGTTGGCTGTGGTGGCTCACACTTGTAGTTCTAACTACTTGGGAGGCTTAGGCAGGAGGATTAATTGAGCCCTGGAGTTTGATGACGGCTTGAGCAATATAATGACGCCCTGTCTCAAAAACAAAAACAAAACAAAATAAAAAAAAGAAGAGAAAAAAGAACAAAGGACACAGGGGACAGTTTGAAAAAAAAGTAGCAATATATACATGCAAACACCTTTACTATCACACTAAATATAAATGTTTTAAATGCCCCAATTAAAGGGCAAACTATGAGATTGGGTTACAAAATGGATTTCTAACTATATGCTACCTACAAGAAACAAACTTTAAATAGAGGTTGAAAGTAAAAGGTGGAAACAGATAAACCATGCCAACATTAACAAAAATTAAATTAGAGAAATTTATCATATTAACAGCAGAGTAATGTTCAGAGCAAACAATATTGCCAGACATGAAGCTAGTCACTTTATGTTGACACAGGGCCAACTTATAAACAGAATATAACAACTCTAAAAGATGATGCACTGGGATTTAGCTCAGTGGGTAGAACGCTGCGCTGTAGTCTCTGAGGTCCCAAGTTCAATTCCCAGCACCACAAAAATGGGAGAAGGGCCTGGCAATCGACTCCCAAGGCAATCCCGAAACAATCAGCCATTGAAAATCCTATGAGGGTTGCTATGAGTCGGATACTGACTCGATGGCACCTAACAACAACAATAAAAGATGATGCACCTAACAACAGAGTTCCAAAATACGTTGAACAAAAATAAATACAATTGTAAAGAAAAATTGCTATACCCAAAATTTAACTAAAAATAAATCATAGACATAGACATAAAATTGCAAAGGAAGAAAATATAGGAGATAATTTTTGTATGTTTGGGTTAGGCAAATATTTATTACACATGACATCAAAATCCTGGTCCACAAAGGAAGGAAAATGGTAAATCTGGCTTCATCAAAAGTAAGAATATATATTTTTCCAAGGACATTATTAGGATATCAAAAAAGACGAACCACAGATTGAGAGAAAACATTTGCAAGCTATATTTCTGATAAGAGACTTGTGTCCAGGATATAGAAAGAACCATTAGAACTCAATAATAAGAAAATAAGTGGTCCACTAAAAGAGGGTAAGAAGTTTGGATAATTAGAGAAGATATGCAGATGGAAAATATGTACCAAAAAGATGCTCAGTATAATTAGCCGTTGGGAGACACAAGTTAAAATCAGAGTGAGGTACCACTGCACACCTATTCATGTGTCTTAAAATTGAAAGGTCCACCAGCCCATGTCTCGGGGAGGCTGTGGAGGACCTGGGATGTTCATACAACGGGGCCGCTTTGAAAAACACTGCCAGTGTCTTAAAAAGCTAGAGGCACCTGCTAAGTAATCCAGCCACTCTGCTGCTAGGTGTGGTACTGACCAAAGAGAAAAGAAACTTGCACATGAACTTTCATAGAAGTTCTGTGAGCGATTCCTCCAGATAGGAAGCAACTCAAAGTCCATCAAAAGGTTAGAGGGAGAAATGGAGCATAGCTACTGAGGGGAATATTATTTAGTAAAAACAACAACAACAGCAACAACAACAACAAACTATTATCGATAATGCAATGACATGGAGCAAATTTAAAATTATTTTGAGTGAAAGAAGCTAGTCAAAGAGCAGAGCCCTGTGTGATTCCACCGGGAGAAAATTCCAAAAATGCAAATGTTCGTTCGTTCGTTCTTTCTTTCTTTCTTTCTTTCTTTCTTTCTTTCTTTCGTTCTTTCTTTCTTTCTTTCTCTTTTTTCTTTTCTTCTTCTTTTTATTTTATTTTATTTTACTTATTTTTTATTTTTTATTTTTATTTTTATTTTTTTGCCATCCTGGGGATTGAACCAGGATTGAACATGCTTGCAATGCTCTGCAAGTGCTGGACCACTGAGCTGCACCCCCAGCCCATTTTGTTTTTTACTTTTTGAGACAGGGTCTCGCTAACTTACGCAGACTGCCTCTGGTCTCGAACCTGTGATCCTCCTGCCTCCGCTTCCCCAGTTGCCGGGATTACAGGTGTGCGCCACCACGCCCAGCTTGCGAATCATATTTTGGAGACAGAAACAGGCTGATTGGGAGGGGCGTTGGAGAGGCAGGTGAAGGACTCTTGCTTTGAGGTGGGACTGGACACCTCTACCACCTTGGTCCTGGTGACTGTGCCATGGGTTTGCACACATTTCGACACTTATCAAAGTGTACCTTTCAGTGTGGGCAGTGACCTAGGAAACGTGGCACCGTGAGAGCCGCCTGTTAAATCCTCAGAACAGTGACCAACGGCAGCAACTCGGGCAGGTGCACCCCCAAGGTGAGAGGGTCGGCCAAGCTGGCCTCCCCCCCAGAGAGAGCGGCAGAAGGGGCCTGCAGTGAGTGGGGGCCTGGGAGCCACTGTGGGCACCCGGAAGGTGACCGCGACAAGGCCAGGCCCCACCTGGCTCTTGCCATCCGCGCCGCCTGGCTGCCTCGCAGGTCACCCTGGAGGAAGCGGGAGACAGGAGGGCTGGCGGGGCAATTTAGGCAGAGACTGTGGCCTGTGATTTACAGTTTTAATTAAGAGCTTTTTAAGCTTTAATTAAAAAGGTACACGAGCATTCGGTATTTAAGAAAAATGCCTTTGTGTTTGGGTCAATTGAATAACATTAAATAAAATGAGATACATATTTCTCGTCAGGAGCTTCACACGGGAAAGCGATGTACATAATTAAGGAGTAAATTTTAACTGATTTGGGCATAAAGGCTCTATAATGGGGGAGGTGGCCGAGGGAATATTTTTCTTTTATTGCAGTGCAGCTGGATATCGGATTCCATGCATTAGTGAGGCCGCTGCCTGGGATGGGACCAAGGAGAGGATGTGCCAAGTGCGGGAGGGTGGTATCAGCGACCACCTGACCACCCTCTGCGGGGCGCTGGAGGCTGCTCCTGTCGTGGGCCTGAAGCGCCCTCGCCTCTAGCCTGCTTCTTCCTCCGCCTGGTGATTCCATCTGGTGCCTGCGCTTCCCCACCTGGGAACGCCAGAGACCACGCCGGTTCAGAACCTCTCATGTTCTTATTTAGGTCACCGCATGGGCATTTACCAGGGGGCGCAGGGTCTGCAAGGAGGAGCAGAGGAGCCAAAGAAAGTCCCTCCCCTCGCCATGCCCTTGGCCATGGGTGACCTTGGTAGAGGTCAGGGCTCCAGGATGCCACAGCCTTGCCCCTAGGTGGGGTCTGCTTGCAGATCATAGGGGTGTGGGGGAGCAGCCCGGAAGCAGATGGCTCTTGGCACGCCTGCCCCCTGGGCCCACAGGCCAGCTGCAGCAGGAGGAGGTGGGTGTGGGGTGATAGCAGAGCCTCTTTGCTAGTGATGGCAGCCAGGCACCCTGGGGACTGCAGAGCCTGCAGGTGCCCATGTCTGAAGGGCTTTACAGCCCGGAAGTGACCGTGCTGGTGGGGCTTCCTACACAGGCCATCTCAGGGTGACCCTGGGGGCTTGGCCCTGAGCACCGCTTGGGTCCCATCCACTGGGGTCTTATCATTGGTGGTGCCCAGGAACTTTGGAAATGGTGCTGACCACGGTCTCCTCAGCCCAGCTGGTCTGGGGTGTAGGGGTCACCCGGCCTGAGGTCACAGACATGCAAGATTTCCACCTCCGGCTGCCCTGCGGGGTCTCTGGTTCCCGCGGTGGGGCCAACATCCCCTCTCCGCTCCACCTTGTGCCCACCTTCCCTTCCACCTCAGGCTCATGTCCCTGCGTGGCTTTGTGGTCTGCCCTTTGCTAGCCAGGAATTGCAGGGCCTGGGCCTCCCCAGGCAGGCGGCCAGCTCCCCTGACCCCTGGGCATGGCTGACCTGGCCGGGGAGGTCACTTGCTGGTCCTTGCCTTAAGGAACCACATATTTAAGAAAAGGGATGTCATGAACTAGGGGAACCATTTGCTTCATGAATGACCAACGAAAGCCCTTAGACAGACCGTATCCTGGCTTGAATGCCGTATCGAGAGGCAATTCCCCTGTGGCTGGTGACTCTGCCTGAGTCCCACCCTTCTCCAGGGCCTGCCCCCCAGTGCTGCCCATCGGCAGCCAGAGGCTCAGGATCCCAGCTTGCCTCTCCTCGCCAGCCCTTTCTCTTCCCTGTTGTGCTGCCTTGTGATTCCGAGACACCATAAATACCAGAGAGCAGAAGACCAGAGCCACGAAGGGATTCCGCTTATCCACAAGGTCTGCCCCGAGCTCCTTTGCAGACCCGTATCTGACCGCTCACCGCGTGAAACTCTGCCTGGGGACTTCTGTAAGGGCCTATTCTGGAACAGAGCTCAGCTCATTCTAGAAATGTTTGCCTCCAGTTCAGCACTGCTGTTTAAGGGGCTTAAGGAGGGTTTGCAGCTTAATTCAAGGGTCATTTTTCAAACTCCATCTCAAAGGATTCTATAGGATTTTATTTTTTAAACAAAGACTTCTGAGGATGTGGGATCAACTCTGACTCAGGAAAAGACATATTTATTGTACTTCTCACCTCCCGGACTACAAATCAAACACAAAGACATAAATCGTCAAACAGTTTAATCACTGAGCAGCTGGAAAATCAGTTTGCTTTTCAAATCACACTTGTGATAAGTGATAGAAGATAAACACCAACTGTTTGATTCCTTAAGAGAAACATAATGTGTTCATAACTAAGTGAACAAAACTGCAAAATCGATGCAGCAACTTTTGATGTTTTTGTGTTTGGAGCTATTATATAGCACAGCCACCCCCTGGGTTTTAGGTTTCTGAATAGTCAGCAGACCTTGTCCCCTCAGACCTGGCCCAAACTGCAATCCGTCCCCTGTCCTGGCAGCAAGATTTGCACCGCACTCATCCTCCAAGAGGGAAGACCAAGGGTGGAAGGCAGAGGAAGAGGGGGGAAACTCACCCCCATGGAGTTCCTGGACTTCAGCCTCACAAAAGCAGGGTGCACAGCAGTGAGGTTTGGGGGTTGGGAGCTCACCAGTTGATCTGACTTTAAACCCTCTCTCTGATGCTCAGTAGCTTGGCAACCTGGGGCCATGGGAGCCCTGGAACGTCTCATACTCGTGGCCCATGAACTGGGAGGAAGAAGAGTCTTCGTTCCATCAGACTAGGTGAGGAGAAGGGGGCTTGGCTCTGCTGCCTAGAGGTGGTGGTGCAAAAGGTGACCCTACCTCTCCCATCTTCGTGTCACTGCAGAAAAGGTTTGAAGGGCAACTTGCATCCAAGAAGAATGTGGAGGTAGTGGGCCTGCAGGAATGGTGGGACAAGGAGCCCCAAGAGTTGTCCCTCCAGAGAAACACCAAAAATTTCAAAAATTAAAAAAAAAAAAAGAGAGAGACAGAGGGAAAAATAATCTATTGAAATCAACTTTTTCAGAACTCTGGAGAATGGTCAATGGTTCACCATAGCCCCTTCCCCCAAAAAATAGCTGAATCAAACCAAAGGTGACTTGAACCCAGCAGGAGAGCTTGGTGGCATTTGAACTTGGCACTATCTCGCTTTTCCCTGGTGCGAAGGTGGCCTTGAAGACAGTGACTCAGGTTCTCGGTGTGGGTCCCTGTCCTGAAGGGAGCAGAGTGCATCTTGTTTGTCTGTTCTGACATGTCTGGGGCCTCCCTGAAGGATAGACACCAGGCCTTTATTTTGCCCAAATCAGAACCATCTCAGCAGAGAAAAGTGTCTGACAGAAAATGTCCTTGAAACATAAAGTGGTAGCAGAAGAAGTTGCTAACACCTGGGTAAAACAGTAGATCAGACGAGAGGCTGAAGGAAAAGCTGGAGACTTGCTTTGGGGCTAAAGGGGTTTGAAATGCTCTGATGGATAGTGAGAAATCCGAAGTGTCATGTGTATGTGCAGGGCAGGATGCAGACTCAGAAGAAACCTGAGAAGACCCCGAATTACCACCAGCTGATCTTAGATTCAGCACAATCAGGAAGTGAGGGCTAAGGCAGAGTTGGAAAATAGACTAAGTGGTAAGGGAGTGCTGTATTACAAAGCTGTACTACAAAGCTTACACTGTACTACAAAGCCAATCTGC
>VMDO01025335.1:0-28308 GCA_007922755.1 Pedetes capensis
GGAAATGTCAAAACCATCCCACCACACACTTGTGAGGCTTAAGATCTGTTTGCAAGTAAGTGTATTCTCCCCACTTTACCAGTCAAGTGGTCAAGTTACTGGGAGTTAGGTTTTTTCTCAAGTGTGGTTATTGCCTTGAAATATAGTCCAGTTACATTTAATTGTTTCTCTCTGAATTTTGCCTTAGTTTTTCTTTTCTTTGAACTTTTTTTTTGAGAATATAAAACCATAGTAAACACACTCACATATCTACACATGTATGTTTATACAGCATTGAGTTGGGATTTTTGACAAGCCAATTTGAAAATATTTTCCCTTTTAAACCATCAACTTCACAGATTTCTTTTAAAACCAGAAACAGAATCTATTGTGGATTCACATTTAAACATGAGTACTTGCTCTGTTATACTTTGAAATTTTCCAGGAATGTTAAGAAATCACCTGTTGTTGTTGTGGTTAGGTGCTGTCGAGTAGAGTCCGACTCATAGCGACCCTATGTACAGCAGATCGAAACACTTCCCGATTCTGTGCCAGGCAAACGATCTTATTTATGTTTAAGCCCATTGTTGCAGACACTGTGTCAATCCAACTGGTGGAGGGGTTTCCTCTTTCGCGTTGACCTGCCACTCTCCCAAACGTGATGTCCTTCTCCAGGGATTGATCTCTCCTGACTACATGTCCAAAATAGGTAAGACGCAGTCTGGCCATTCTTGCTTCCAAGGAGCACTCTGGTTGCATTTCTTCTAGGATAGATTTTTTGGTTCTTTTGACAGTCCATGGTATATTCAGTAGACGTCTCCAGCACCACAATTCAAAAGCATCAATTCTTTTTCTGTCCCTCCTGTTCAATGTCCAGCTTTCACAACCATATGATGCCACTGAAAAAAGCATGGCATGAGTCAGACGCGCCTTCGTCTTCAATGTGACACCTTTGCTTTTCAATACTCTAAAGAGATCTTTTGCCACAGCTTTTCCTAGAGCAATGCATCTTTGGATTTCTTGACTGCTGCTTCCATGGGTGTTGATTATAGAGCCAAGCAAGGCAAAATCTTGGACAACCTCAATCTTTTCTCCATTTATTGTGAAGTTGCATGCTGACCCAATCGTAAGGATTTTTGTTTTGTTGATGTTTAGTCGTAACCTGTATTGAAGACTATTATCTTTGATCTTCATCAGTAAATGTTTTAAATCCTCTTCACTTTTAGCAAGCAGAGTTGTGTCATCTGCATAACGCAGGTTGTTAATGAGTCTTCCTCCAATCTTGATGCCTCGTTCTTCCTCATAAAGTCCAGCCTCTCGGATTATTTGCTCAGTGTATAAATTGAAGAGATAGGGTGAAAGTATACAGCCCTGACGCACACCTTTCTCAACTTTAAACCACTCAGTGTTTCCCTGTTCTATTTGAACAACTGCCTCCTAGTTCATGTACAGATTTCTCATGAGCGCAATTAGGTGTTCTGGTATTTCCATTTTCCTAAGTGTTATCCATAATTTGTTATGATCCACACGATCAAATGCTTTTGCATAGTCAATAAAACATAGATAGACATCTTTCTGATATTCTTTGCTTTCAGCTAATATCCACCTGACATCAGCAGTGATGTCCCTGGTTCCCCACCCTCTTCTGAATTCCACTTGATTTGTTGGTAATTCCCTGTCTATATACTGCTGCAGTCGCTTCTGAATGATCTTTAGTAGAGCTTTGCTGGTGTGTGATATTAATGATATTGTCAGATAGTTTGCACATTCAGTTGGATCCCCTTTTTTGGGAATAGGCACAAATATGGATCTCTTCCAGTAGGTTGGCCAAGTAGCTGTTTTCCAAATCTGTTGGCATAAACACCCGTAGTAAGCCCTTTTCCATACTTCTTTCAGTAGCCTGAAGACTTTAAACATTTTGAAGTATGAGCTCTGAAATAAATTCTCAGTTCTCAGGACCATTTGGAAATCACCTGTTTGTCTGTCAGTTTCTGAAGCTCCCTCTGGTCAAAGATGTAAAGTGCTCTTTTAAAAGATTCTGTAAAAGCTGTTGTTTGTCTGAACTAATTATCTCACCAGAGAGGAATCTCAAATTAAACTTCTGCAGCAGTCTCTCCTTGGTCCAAGTGCAGCGATATTACCTTCACAATACAGCAGAAAGTAATCAGCACAGAAGCGCCAGTGTGGAATTCTCAATTAGCCCTAAGTTTTTAAAAAGCTGTTCATAGATTGAGGAAAAACCTTCCTTGTCAGCTATTGTCAATTCTGAGATGAAATGTAAATCAGTTCCTAGCTTGGTGAAGTTAGGAATTTTCTTCTCTTCCTTGATTCACAATGATTTTTTTCTGGACCTGAAGAAGTGAGGGGGCAAAGTCAGCATCGTGCTGGTAAAAGAGAAAGCGTAAGGACACAGCCCAGGTTACACCAGACATTTCCAGTCTGGCTTCTGGGATGGAAGCTACATCTTCTGTGGTGTTATTTGCTTAATTTAGGCCATTAACACAGGTGACAAGGGGTCTCTCTGTTGTTTTGAATGATTTTTAGTTTCTTGACAAAAACAGTGGCTTTCTTGCAACTTCAGTCTAAGTAAGTAGCTAAAGACGTTTTCCTGTGATTGGTCATCTGGACCATTTTGTCTGTTGCTGTGAAGTACTTTTCTTAACTGATATCATCCCCAAACTTCCTGGTGAAGCTGAAGGGGTTCTTTTTCTCTCAATGGAGCAGTTGCTAATTCTTGCTAACATTGCTTGCCTGCTCTTCTGGCTTTTTCCTGTTCTCCTCTTCATATTTCTTGTTTTTCTTCCTCCTTTTTCTTTTTTGCTTCCCCCCCCTCCTCCTTCTTTCCCCTCCTCCTCCCCCTCCCCTCCCTGTCCTCTTTCTCCTCCTCCCCTTCCTCCCCCTCTTCTTCTTCTTCTTCCTCTTCCTATTCTTCTTCCTCTTCCTCTTCTTCTTCCTCTTCCTCCCTCTCCCTTCCTCTTCTTTCTCCTCCTCCCCTTCATCCTCCTCCTCCTCCTCCTCTTCTTCTTCTTCTTCCTCTTCCTCTTCCTCCTCCTCCTTCTTCCTCTTCCTCTTCCTCTTCTTCCAGTACTAGGGAATTGAACCCAGGGCTGCATGCATGCTTTGCAAGAGCTCTTCCGCTGAGCTGCACCTATAGCCGATTTTTTTTTTAAGTTTTTGTTTTGAGACAGGGTCTTGTTAAGTTGCCCATGCTGCCTCTGGTCTTGAACCTGTGATCCTCCTGCCTCTGCCTCTGGAGTCACTGGGATTACAGATGTGTGCCACTGCGCCCGACTTTCTCTTTTTTCTTTGATTCTTCCTCTGTGTTCACCTTTTCTTGTTTCATGCATTCACTGTCTTCTTTTTTCCTCTTCTCTGTTTCTTTCTCTTTTCCACCTATATAGTCCAGTTTTTTTTTTTTTTTGGCTTAAATAACAGTAATTTTCTCATGGTTCTTTAGGCTAGAAGTCCAAGATCAAGGTGTCAGCAGGATTTGTTTCTTCTGAGCGCTCTGTCCTTGGCTTGTCGATGGCCACCTTCTCCCTACAGTCCAGTTTTCATTGTTCTCTGGCATAAAATTTCCTAACCAGTGATGGCAGAAATATTTTGAGATTTCTCAATTCGGCCGCATGGAAAGGGGTTTTCTCTATACCCTCTCTCTCCTGCAAGCCAGCAGGTCTGGGGCAGGTGTTTCTTCCAAGCGTCCCTCTGGTGGGGATGATGGCAGGCTGTCCGTGCTGCTCTCTCTGGCTGGACAGGGCTTTAGGATGCACTCGATGACCGCCTGTGGGGGCACCAGTGGTGCTGCACTGGCAGGGCGATGGCGCTGCCTCCAGTCATTCTGAGGCTTGTGATCCCGGGCATAGCTCCTGCCATGCGGAGGTCTCACTGCAGACTGCGCAGCCCACACCACGGCAGCAGGTGGCGGTGGGTGGAATCTCTGATCACGTGCACTGGCACATCCTGACTTGGGGGTCACTGGCTGATCCCACACTGAGGTGGGAAGGATGATGGTGTGTCACCCCCAGTCAATCCCTCTGCGCCACGCCACGTGGTGCTCCTGTCACAAACTGTGCAACCAGGACTCCCACTGGGGACAGCTGGGCTCGAACCCATGTCCCTCTGCATTGTGTGTTGCAGCTGGGTACCCCGACACTGCACCCTGTGAGAGACTGAAGCCAGGGAACAGAGCGTCACACACAGGAGTAAAACAAGGGAGGTTTATTTACAGGGATAGGGAAGGGGTGGGGGCTGAAGGCTGAGGCAGGGAAGGGTGATGGGGGAGGAAGGCGCTCAGCTGTTACCCCTGCTGCTGGAGCAGGGACTCTTGGGTGTCATTGCTCATCTGGTCCACAGTCTTCATGGCTTTGGAGGCCCTGAGCTTGGCTCTAGGAGGCTTGCCTCTCGAAGCACTCGATCCGTTGGTTGAGGAGGAGAAGATCCATTGGAGGCAGGCAGGCAGAGGCAAGGATGGAGGGAGGCCAGATAAAGGATGAAGGCAGGATAAGGGTAGGCTGAAGGCCAGGTGGGTCAGGCGAGTGCAGGCCTTTGGTCCTTAAGGGACCAGAGGACAGAGGGAGCCCTCCTTAGGAGGTGTTCCGGTAGAGCTGTTGGCCTCTGGGATCAGGGACTTTTATTCCCTTAAGCCAACTGTCATCCAACTGTCAAGGAATGATAGCTGGCCAATCAGGGAAGGGCACATGGGCGGCGTGAGGGCAAGGGCTTGACCAATGAGGAGGCAGATGGGGCTCAGCCAATCAGGCCTCAAGGAAGCCTGAGCTGGCAAGCACCATCTTGGTTCACTGGATGGGAGAGGGGAAGAGTGAGGTACCTGGATGTGGGGGAAGGGTCAGTGGCCTTGGATGATAGAGGTCAGTCCTCCAAAAGGACTAGATGGGCTCCTGAGACCCGCCATGTTTGGGTACTCTCTACCCCCTTGGGAAATCTACAACACCATGGCAGGAAGATGGTGGATTGTGTTGCTGGTGCTGATAGTGCTTCTTGGTCCTGGGGCTCACTCACCAGATTCTTGGTGGAAAGTGCTTCCAGCGTCTTGTCAGCAGGATGCTGGTGGGTTGCAGGGCTGTGCTCTATGGTGGGTATGAGCCCTGGGCTCCCATGAGGAATTCTTGCCCTGTGCCATGTGCACACAGTGCCCCGCAGGGGGATGATAAGGGATGGTCTGCGGCACTCCCACACGTGTGTCTCTGGTTGGGAATCCCCTCTGAACTCCTCCTCCAAACTCTCTCCATGGTCTGTGCACCCCACCGGCTGGTGGAATTATTGGTGGGCTTCTTGCTGGGCAAGTTCTGTGCAAGTACTAATTTTCTCTTCCTGCTTCCATGTTCACAGCATATGCGCTGTTATTCACCAAAGTAGAAAATAGTTGTTCATTCTGAGGCATTCCACCCTGTAGTTTTGGAAAGCTTTCTTGGCTTAGCAGAAACACTATAAAAATTTTACAGGACATTTGAATTTTACTTTTCTAGGGAAGTCCTAGGTTAATATAATTGTCTTCCAAATGTAAAATTTAGAAATTATGTCTAAGGTATATTTATTGAATGATAGTACTTCTGATATTTAGAGTAGATTTTTGCCATATGAAATCCTAAGAGACTGCACAGAAAATATTTTAAGCAGGAAGCATTTTGTGAAAGTATCAGGGTGTAACTTTTGGAGATGAATACTATGTGATGGTAGTATTGAGTTTAATTATATGCTTTTTTCTGCTTGGACTATATGATAAGTTAAATTTATTCCTTGAAATAGTAATGTATTTTACAAATGTGATATCTTCATAATTTGGTGCCAACCACAAGTCTTTTGTTAAGAGCATGGCCAGTACTTTTTAGCTATGCTAATTTGTCATTGGACAGCATGGGGACATTTATACAGTTTTCAAAGGAAAAGTTGATTTAGGTAGGCACCTAGAGACCTACCCGTGAATTGTTAATTTCATATTGCCCATAGCCACCATCTCGTGACTGTTTGCAGAGTTTATAGGAGATCAGCTACAAATGTGATTATACCAGACATTTCTCAGTTCTGACACCAGTTCCAAATTAAAAACTGACAGACCTCACCTGCTCCTGGGTTCACCCACAGGTCACTTTCTTGTCACTTCAGCTCTTCCCCCATTAAAATGACATCTGTGTTCATAAAGGCAGTGAGAGGGGCTGTGGGTGTTTGGAATTGTTGGGGAATAAGAATAAGATGTCATCTGCCCTGATAATGTAGTGTTCAACTTTGGCCTCTAAGGGAATGAGAGGCCAGCTACACCCAACTGTGTTTCCAAGTATAAGGACAGAGTCCCCAAGAGGTCACCCGTAGCTTTTAATGTAACCCATGGAATCGAACAAATGTGCCATTTTAAAGAACATGTCCAGGCCAGCAGAGGGACAGAGCAAACAGGAAGAGATTGTGGTCTTTATTCTTTCTAGACATTTAAGCATTCTCTAGGTGCCTTATCAGTTTTACCTAAGGGAAAAATTAGTGTTGTTTTCTCTTAAGGAGTATAAGAAATACAATCAGATCAATATAAATTTAAACTATGTGAAAAAAGTCCCTGAATTGTTCATGCTGGGCATTTGCCTAGAACAATTTGCCACATATTAGCTATAGTGCTTATGTTACAATGTTTCGTAGGAAATATAAATGTAAAGGTTATCTCAGTGAAGACCACCAGTTAAAGAGTTAAGGAAAACAGATACTTTCCTTTAAGAAAAAAAGAAATAATCATTTGAAATAATGTCTTAAGATTTCGTATCTCTGATAGGACAGTGCAATGCAGAATAGACCTTTAATAAACATGTACTGAAGATAATAAGAAAAGTTAATGTATAGTAAATACACCAGGTAGTTGAAAAAGTCACAGATCTGAAAAATTATTATTAAATGCTGATGATTACTGTGGTCTAAATTCTTTGATTCTTGAAAACAAAATAATTTGTTAGAGGCTTTTTAAAAAAGATATATTAATGACTTTTTAGCTGTATCTTCTCTTGGAACATAAGAAGCTCCAGTTGGCTCCTCTGTGAATCTAAAACAAGCCCTGTGTACGAGCCGTGCTCTCTAGTGCACCGTGCTCATCTGGAGAGGAGGCAGGAGGTGGTGAGCTTAAGGCAGAAGAGGAAAACTAGTTCTCCTCCGTCCTCAACAATATATAAAACATCTTCTTTTTCCATACCGAATTATACACCATAGCAGCACAAAGACTATTTTTTTTTTTTTTTGGTCCGGTACATTGTGGTCCTTGATACATTTTTCTGGTCCAAGACAGATAGAAGTCTTGGGTTTCAAGAAGGCCACAGGTCAGGGAGGTTTACCTGGAATCAGGAGATTAAGCAAAGGCCTAGCATGGGAGGTGACATTTGAGATGAACCTTAAAAGATAGTGAGAGGAGACTGAGTGGGAAGCATTTCATTTTAGGAGATGTGTACACACAGATATAGGTATATCATGAACTAGATTTTAGAAATAAGAGTTTTACTGTTTAAAGATTGTCTTGATTTCATTTACAGTTATTGAGGGACTCAGGCTTGCATACGCGGAGGTTTGTATAGTTGATACAAGCTGAGTTATACAAAAGTCATAGGGACTAAAATATTTACTGACTGTCTGTAATCATGCCACACTAGTAAAAACTGAATAATATGAGTTATTACCTATAGTTTTCTTACTAAATAAGAGGCAGAGTTTTAGCCACTTCATGTCCATTCTTTTATTTATTCCTTATATAATCCCCCAAAGGTAGATACTGTTGTCTACAATTTTTTTTGGTCAAGGAACTGTGGAAGCTTAAAGACGTTCAGTTACTTGCTCATGATTACAAAAGTAGAAAGTAATGAAATCAGATCTTTCTGACTGATGGCCAAGCTACTAACTTTAATATGCTGTGTCATGAAATATATAAAGCTCTAAAAAACATTTTGGCGGATGATAGCACTGAGCAGAAAGACATGGTGTTGATGAATAGAGTTAAGTAATATCAAAAGGGAATATAAATGGATACAAAAGATACTTAGTTGGTGGGAAGAAGGATGGGGTAGAAATTGGGAGGGACTAAAAGTGGGGGATGCTGGGGTGCTGCAGATACTGTTTCTAGATCTAGATAGGTTACAGGCGAGTGTTCACTATTTCTCATTAAGCTGTACATTTAAGATCAATATCTTTTCTGAGTGGATGCTATACTCCAATTAAAATATTTAGGGGTTGAAGATGTAGCTCAGTGGTAGAGCACTTGCCAAGCACATACAGCCTGCAGCCATAGCCCTGTGGCATCCGATCCCGTCAGATCTCAGAAGCTAAGCAGGGTCAGGCCTGGTTAGTACCTGGATGGGAGACCGCCTGGGAACACCAGAAGCTGTAGGCTTGGGAGAAGGACCTGGCAACCTACTCCCAAAACTCAATCAGCCATTGAAAACCCTATGAACAGCAGAGAAGCACTGACAATAGTGTTTCCCCTGTTGTACAGAGGGTCGCTATGAGTCGGATACTGACTCGACACCTAACAACAACAACAACAAGCATATACAAGGCTTTAGGTTCCATTCTCAGCACTACAAAAAAATAAAGTTTATAAAAACATGGCTCTTATATTTACTAAAGAGTTTAACTGAAATGAGTTAAGGAAGAGGATAAGTTAAAAAAATGCGAAAACATATACATGTACAATTTGTGGCCCATCTCATCTCTCTTATCCTCCCCACCCCTGCTGGAAAAGACTCACAGAGACTATGCCATAAGCTCTTAGGATAGAAAGGGAGAAATGAGAGATAATATAAAAATATATGTAGTTCAGGATAAAAGCATGACTCAGAAGGGAAAAATAACCACATCCATATTATTCTAAATGTCAGAGTTAATAGTCCATAGAATTCTATCAGGCATGCAAGTAGACAGTTCATTGATCACTTGATTGCTCTAACATCATTGGAAAGTGGATATTACGCTTTTCATTGACATTTACAATATTATTGTTTAAGTTTTAATAATTCTGCTTTTTTCTGATTCAGGCTCAGGGATCCCAAAGTGGAGACCCCATTGGCTATTTCATACCTGATACTCTGGGATTGAGCACAATTTCTTGTAATATTCTAGAATAGTTTATAGTATTTCTGTTTTTCATATGTGTATAACATTGGTAATGTTTTCTTAAAGTATTAGTTGAGTATTTTAGTTTTTAACCTGGTTTTTGTATAGGCAAAAATGGAACAGATGTATTTTTTAGAATCACTGTGCGTATAGAAGATGATTTATTTAGTAAGGAAGTGTCAGAACCACTATTTTCTTTCTTTTTTTTTTTTGGTTAAGATTACTTTGTAAAGAAAATTAGAGTCAAGATAGAGATACTTCTTTTTCCTGGAATTCAGAAGACCACACTGTTTCCTATCCCTCTGCTATATACTATATTTATTGAGCTAAACATTTGTTCAGTAGTGATTGCCTATGGAACATATTAAATATGGATTTGCTTTTATGTGTGCATTCCATTGGCTTGGATAATTTCTTAATATCTAATTATATAAAGAATATGGGCTAGGATAAACTTGACTTCAGACCAGAAGAAGTGAACAGCAAATGGAGTAGTATTGGAATTTGGAACCATAAGGCCTAAGTTTACATTTTATTTTTATTATTTACTATGTTAGAGTAAGTGAGTTACTTAATCTCTTTAAACTTTAAAAGGTAGAAATACTATAATCTATCTTTTATGGGGTTAAAGTGAATAGTGCAGGAGGCCAAATGAGATAACAGAGCTAAGATTCATGGTGTTTATCCCATAAATGTTCTTTCCTGAAGATCGCATATAGTTGCCAGAGGAGTGTTCATGTTAGAAAGTGGTTGCTAATTCTCTTTTAGGGTCAAATATATTCTTTGTGCTTCCTCTCATTCAGTGCTTACAATGAATGCTTCAGCATTATAAAAATGCTGTTATTGTTAAATTCTATAAGGTATCGATTATCATCCAGACAGGTATTGAAGTATAAAACTCAAAGATAGTTGTTGTTGTTGTTGTTAGGTGCCGTCGAGTCGGTATCCGACTCATAGGGTTTTCAATGGCAGACTGTTTCGGGATTGCCTTGGGAGTGGATTGCCAGGTCCTTCTCCCATTTTTGCGGTGCTGGGAACTGAACTCGGGACCTCAGAGACTGCAGCGCAGTGCTCTACCCACTGAGCTAAATCCCAGCCCCAAAACTAGAGGAGATCAGTGAAGCTGGAGCATGATTGTTGATGTTGTTGTTAGGTGCCGTCAAGTTGGTATCCGGTATCAGACTCATATCGACCCTCACAGGGTTTTCAATGGCTGACTGCCTCGGGATTGCCTTGGGAGTGGATTGCCAGGTCCTTCTCCCATTTTTGCGGTGCTGGGAATTGAACTCGGGACTTCAGAGACTGCAGCGCAGCACTCTACCAACTGAGCTAAATCCCAGCCCTTCAAAGATAGTAGCCCTACCCTTTTAGAAAACTCTGGAATACGGTATAAATCAAGCACATACTTGTTGATTCATTCCAAGAAAAGCAGAAAAGAGCTGAAATGTTTCAAATTAGTGTAAATCCAAACATCTATATGGAAGTGGTTTGTCTTTCTCTATGGATTTACTAGAAAGATTATATGAAAAGATAAAGTCGAAGGATGATATGATAGAAAAATTACCAAGAAATATTTGGCTAGGAGGAGACAAGAACACTCTAAACCATAATATGACTGGTCTATTTACAACCCAGTCCACCACCTGTGTTTTTGTAGCCTGCAAACTAAACTAAGAATGGTTTTTACATTTTTAAAAAGGCTGAAGAAGATATTGTTTCACATTTTGTTTCAATTATATTAAATTCAAATTTCATCATCCATAAGTAAAGTTTTATTGGAACACAGCTGTGCTCATTTGTTTGTATACTATCCTTGCCAGGGTGGATAGTGTGTATGGCCCCCAATGCCTAAAATATTAACTATCTGGCTCTTTACAGGAAAGGTGAGCTGGCTTCATGGTAGGTCATAGAAAGGCAGTATAATCGTGCACATAATGTCATATAGTTATGGAAATAACTTTCCACCGTATACCTGTTGTCGTTAGGTGCTGTAGGGTTAGATCTGACTCACAGCAACCCTATGTGCAACAGAACAAAACACTCCGACATTGTGCCATGCACACAATCTTTCTATGTTGAGCCCATGTTTGCAGCCATTGTGTTTCTTCTCATTTTGCGCTGTGCCACATCAGCAAAAAGAGGTCCCAGGGGCTTTACTCCATTCCATTCATTAAGGTTGACTCTACTTTGAGGCGGCAACTGTTCTCCAGTCATCTTTTGGATGCCTTCCAGCCTGGGGGCTCATTTTCCAGCACAATATTTGACAGTGCTTCTCTGCTATTCATAGGGTTTTCAATGGCTAATTGTTTCGGGGGCTGGGATTTAGCTCAGTGGGTAGAGCACTGCGCTGCAGTCTCTGAGGCCCCGAGTTCAATTCCCAACACTGCAAAAATGGGAGAAGGGTCTGGCAATCCACTCCCAAGGCAATCCCGAAGCACTCAGCCATTGAAAACCCTATGAGGGTCGCTATGAATCGGATACCGACTCGACGGCACCTAACAACAACAACAATTGTTTCGGGAGTGGGCTATTGGGTCCTTCTCCCTAGTCTGTCTTAGTCTGGAAGCTCAGCTGAAACCTGTCCACCATGGGTGCCCCATTGGTATCTGAAATACCAGTGGCACAGCTTTCAGCATCACAGTAACACGCAAGCCCCCCATACCACAACAAGGTGACAGACACACGGGGACCATATGCATAGTTTCTGAAAATATTTTGAGCTTTAAAATTGGTTTAGCAGTGTGTTGCCTTTGAGCTCAGCTCAAACACAACCTCTTCTGTGAAGCTTTCTTTGCTCTGCTGTGGCAATGCTGCTTCTCCCTATGTGAAAGTCCATAGCCCTCTGTGCCTTTTATGCACTCGCCATGCTTTGCTTTGGTCTGGTGGAGTCACTGGATCTTACCAAATGTTCTCCACTGGATAATTGTCCCTTGACACGAAAGAATTGGTGTCTTTCGCCTCAGTTTTCTCTCTTATCATCTAGCATGGTGTTTGGTCCAGAGTATTGCTTAGTATTTGTTTAATTAACATCAGTGTCTTGATTACACCTTTTTAAAGAAAATCTATTCTGGGGGACTGGGGATGTAGCTCAGTAGTAGATTTGCCTCGCAGATACAAGGCTTTAGGTTCAATCTCTATCACTGGAAAAGGAAGAAAAGATTCTGAGGAGGTTATGACACAAGATTTCCCTGGACGTTTTTGTTTCTCAGAATAAGATTTGGGGTCTATTGCTCACCAAGAAGCTCTGTGAGCAAGGAAGCCAGTGAGATTCAGAATTAAAACATTAGTATTCAGACACCAGCTTCCTGATCTAAACAACTTATTAAATTGTTCTTTCCTTTGTTAACTGAACTTTTTTTCCTTTTTAACTTCTTTTTCTATCTCTTCTTGGAGTTGGTGGTGCTGCTTCTAATGTCTGAGAAAAAACCATTAAGATTTAACTTACATTATTCTTCACTTCTTATACTATTAATCTATTTAGCCTTTTTATACTCTAATCATTTCTTCTTCTCACCTATTATGTACTTTTATTAGGAAAAATACAATTTCAACCTGAGAAACAAATCTTTTCAATAAAAAACACTAACTCATTTTTATTGCACTCTATCTGAACATCCTTTTATTTCTTATTATTTCTTGTTTTCCTGAGCTACTTTCTATCATATTTTCTTTATTTTTGAAGCTTTCTTTCTCATTGCAAATAGAAACTTCAATGTAAACTCAAAGAATGGGAAATTCGCCATCTAAATACAAAGAAATTTTGTGCAGCCAAAGTAATCAATATACTGAATAAGTGAGGGTAAATTAAATGGAAATAAACTGAAGGTAGAGCTGTGTGTGCAAGTCTGTGTTTGAAGAAAAGGATCTTTTTGAGGTTTGTAAGACCATGCATGGCAAGAAAAAAAAATAACCAAAATAGATTTACTGCAGGAAACACTTTAAAAATGATTTGGGTATTGATCATTTTTAATCTTTTGCCCTGAACAACTGGGAGATGTATTATAGCTAGAGCCTGCAATGAAAAGCAGGTCTTTTCTTTATCCTGCCCCAATTCTCTTCAATATATTTTATATCTCAGGGGATTTGGCCACAAAGTCCATTAGAGCTTTGGAGGCAGTCGGGTCAAATCAATTGTCCACTGTGCAGGCAGGGTACCCATCATTTACGGTAATTCGCCCCCGTCATGGCAGAGGAGAGGAAAGGTTAAAAGCTGTATTGCCATGAGCACCTCTCATCTATCTCTCAGCATATTGGTGATACCCAAACATTGCTTAAGAAATAGGGTGTAGAACTTTACATTGCATTAAGAAATAGGGAGGGATCTAGCAAAAGGAAGCAATGATGGGAGAAGACAGGAGGGGAGGAGGGACAAGGAGGAGCGAAGAATGAGAGAGAGGGCGACCTCAAAGTAAACAGCCCAACTTTTAATAGTTTGGGAAATAATTGTAATAATACCAACAATACTACAGGATGGTAATAATGCAAATGGGCTAGATTATTCATGTAAAACTGCTGACAGTGTAATAAGATAGATCACTACAGAAAAAAGTGTGGACTTAAATCATCATTAGGATGCAAGGGTATACAGAAAAATATTCCCACAAAAAGACATGCAAGTAGAAGAGAGGTCATTGGTGGTGGTGGGGTTGGAGGGAGGGAGAAGGGACACAAGAGGGTAAGGGGGAAGTTATCTGTGCAATGTACAATGAAACGCATACCTGGAAATGTCACAATGAAATGCGTGTCAGAATGAAACACATTAAGTTGTACATTAAAAATTTCCATTAAAGAAAAGAGAACTTTGCATTTAGGGGGCCTCATACACAGTTAACAAAATTCTGTTAATGATGGCTTAGCAGAAATAAGGAAATTTTGTACTGAGAAACAAACTTGAATAACTGTTCATCCTTGGTGAGATGTCTTCAATGGGCACAGAATGCTTCCTGAGGAAGTCTTGGGAGATTCAGAATGGCTTGAGCAATTGATCTTCCTTGCTGGCCCTCTTACCCCTTGCCCTCAGATAAGATTCTACTTTACATTTAGTTATGTGGATAGAAGGGATTTATATATCCATCATCCATCTACATTTGGAACATAGAGATGGGTTCCAAACAACGGAGGACGAAAGGATCAAATGACAACTTTTGGTAGTTTCTAGTTTTTAGGTAGTTTTTAGGAAGTTTTTAGGTAGTTTTTAGGAAGGAAAAAATCTGTTTTGAGGATGACATACTTTAAAAAGGTGTCAAATAATATGGTGTTTTATGGTGAGCTTCAACTTAGGACAAATGTGCCCCTTCTGCTTTGTTAGTGGAGATAATTGACTCCAACTCACAAGCCTAGCTTTGTTTTTCCATGCTATCAGTTGTTTTTAAGTCTGTGGTTGGGGGCAAGTAAATTCAGATATGGCACCCTGGAATATTAAGTGAACTGCAAAGCTATTTGGGACTGGCATTTAGCTCAGTTGGCAGAGTGCTGCTCTGCAGTCTCTGAGGTCCTGGGTTCAATTCCCAGCACCGCAAAAACGGAAGAAGGACGTGACAATCCACTCCTGAGGCAATCCCCAAACAATCAGTCACTGAAAACCCTACGAGGGTCGCTGTGAGTTGGACATGACTTGATAGCACCTAACAACAACAAGTAAATTAAAGCCTGCAGTTGTAGCCCTGTGGCATCTGATCTCATCAGATCTCAGAAGCTAAGCAGGGTCAGGCTGGTTAGTCCTTGGATGGGAGACCGCCTGGGAACACCAGGAGCTGTAGGCTTGGGAGGAGGACCCAGCAACCCACTCCTAAAAATCAATGCACCATTGAAAACCCTATGAACAGCAGAGAGAGGCACTGACAATAGTGTCTCCCCTGTCGTACGTAGGGTCACTGTGAGTTGGATACTGACTTGACGGCACCTAACAACGACAACAGCAAAGCTATTTGCTGCTTTGTAGAATGGTGGTGAGTTAAAGTGGATGTGAAGAAACTTAGCCCTTCATTCTTCCTTTTTGTCCCTTCCTGCTTTCTGCACTTAGTTTCTCTCTTGAATTATGTTTTCCACCATAGACTTCCTCATGGGGCACAAACCATTTTAAAGGAGTTCATATCTTTAGTGGAGAAAGAAATTTTCTGTGAATGAGATTTATTTTTGTTTAGGAGATTCATGCATGTTTACTAAGAACATGCTGGAAATCTCCATAATCCATGCAGGAAATCTTTCCTGACCCTTTCTATATACTTATTTCCATTTAAGGAAGGATACAAAAATGAAAAACAAAATCCCAAGGCAATAATAATGAAAATCTTCTGCATCTACAGAGAGGCTTTATGTAAATTTCTCTGCCCATTTTACTGAAAATAATAAAACAGAAAAACCTATAATTATAAAATTCCTTCCAACATCATTTATCTATGATATTGCTGCAGGTCATGATTTCTTTTTGTTTTTCTCTGTAATTTCTTGTCTCTTCCATCTTCACAGCATATGGGTGAGAGATGGTATACAGCAAAGAACAGAGGTATTTTGTAAAGAAAATGGCAGGACATCACATTAGTGTACATAGACCACAGCTTAAAATAACCAGTGACAAGTGGATGGATCAATGTTTTAATGCAGTTTAGGGAGACCCTGTCTGAAACAAAAAAAGATACAAAAGAAACTGGGGGTGCAGCTCAGTGGCAGAGTACTTGCCTAGTGTGCATGAGGCTTTGGGTTCAACGTCCCGTACTGGAAAAAAACAAAAAAAGATATCTTCTCTTACCACTCCAGTTATAAATATTATCAATAACATCAGATTAGCAGAATTTCAAAACTACACCTAAAGGCATCAATTCTGGCTTTAAACTTAGATGTTTGGGAATATATACATTCAGAGAATATACAAAATCAGAAACTAGTTAATGCATCTTCAGTAAAAAAAACTCTGAAACTTGCATTTGGTCTAAAATTTGGAGAGCCAAATTTCTGCCTAACACAATTTGCAATGGATGCAATGGTTCTGACAATTGAGTCCTTAATAGAAATGATGAATTGTTAGACTTTGACTTGGTAGACTATTATTTGTAAAACAGAGCTTTCTCAAACAATTGGTTGCTTGAGGAGTGTATTTAAAACGTGTGCTTTATAGAACTTAAAATAATGGTTTCAGTTGACCAACGTGTCTGTTACTGGTTAAGTGCGTCCTTATGCACCGCAAAGCCAAAAGATAAGACTCTCTCCTGGGGAATTTAAACAGACGATTAGACAAAGGAATAAACAGATCTTTCTCAGATAGGTGGAGAAGAGTGAGGAGATGAATTAATGTTCTTTAGAAGTTCTAAATAAGCTCTGTTTTTATTTTCTGCCATAACCCCTTTAGACATCTGTCATGAGGCCAGTAAACAGCTATTAATACAATTCAGAGTCTATTTGTGATTATCAACTTATCTGTACTTGATGAAACAAACATTGAAGTTGGTAGAGTTTGGGATCCCTATGGGGTACAATTGTTCAAAAATCAATTTGGTGTCCAGGGTGGCTATGGACATATTTTTAAGGAAACAGGGCTTAGCTCTAAAGAGAGCAATAGTGATGCATTTCGAATAACAAAATTGGTATTTATAGAATTGAGAAGGGCACTGGGTACACTGAATGAGTGGGAACTGTTAGGGACTAAACAGAAAACATCATTATTCTTTCCTTCACAGAAAGTTTATAGGTCATCTCACCAGAGAAATTGTCTTTGTCCACTCATTTTGTTTAAACTGGCCCCCCTCCTTCTACTCCTATCTTCTCACTTGTTCATTTTTCTCCTCTGAATGGTCTGATATTTTATTGTATGTTTCTTCATTTTGAATGCAAGCTTTGCAAGAATAGGGGCTTTGTTCTGCCCTCAGTTATGTCTGCAGAATCTAGAGCAGTGCCTGGCACATACTAGATACTGGGGAAATATGTTGAACTAATGTTAATGCATGAATGCATTTACACTTTGTTTTCCATCAAAACAACAACATGTAGCTCAATTGCCCACTATATTAAGTACACTTGACTCAAAATTACTTTTGGCTATTTCCAAATATCAAATTTTCTCTTAAATTTGTTATTAACAAATATTTTTAAACAACATGATACATGTCTTAAATGTGATAATACGGAAGTTCAATTTATTATAATTATGCCACAAAGCAGAGGAATTGTAGAAAGACAGTACATGGATGAGAATGGACTAGAAATATAAAAGTGTTCTGTTCTGGGGCATTTGAAATTTGAATTATAAAATTAAGCATTGTATTTTAAAAATTTGACAGGACATTTCACTTGTAACTTAGAGAAAGATTTTTTCATTTCTATGCAAATACTTCTTTGTTGGTCAGCTTTCCATTATCAGCACGAATGCCAGAGATAGCTTGTAAAGATGAAAGGTTTACTTAGTGCATGGTTTTGGAGGTTTCAGATCATGATCATTTGGTCCATTGCTTTGGGCGTATGGCAGCACTCATGGTGGGATTGCATTGGGCACCAAATGGCTCACCTCAAGGCTGGGAAGTGAAAGAAAAAGAGGAAGGAACTAGGGTCCCACAATCCCCTTCAAGGGCCCCAACCAATGACCTAAAGACCTCCCCCCAGGTGCTATCTCTTAAAGGTTCTACCATCTCCCATAGTGCCAAGAGCTGGGGACCAAGCCTATTTGTTCTGTTGTACATAGGGTCACTATGAGTTGGACCCATCTCAGTGGCAACTAACAACAGTAACTTAATAATTTAATCCTATTTTTAATAGGAACTCTGGGGTAACACTTAAGATCCAAATAAATTCTTTCCAATAAGGTGGAAAGATGATGCTTGGGGAATTCACAAGAAAGAGGCCAAAGTTGACTCTGAATTTCTATTAAAAAATAGCACTGGTCCAAGGAAGTGTGCTGTCTAACCCACCGTCTAGTCATCTCTCACCTCTTTTCTCCTGTTTTCTTCAACTGGATTCACAGAGGTCCCTCTACTCAACCTACAATGGTGCGTCCTGTGTCCCCCCACCTCTACCCACCATGACTTTTATGTTCTCCCTTGGGTGCATATTAATATCCACTGGATTGTACGTTTAAGTGTGTGAATTATAGGGTGTGAAAATTATATCTCAGTAAAGCTGTTATAAAACAAACTCTAATATTAGAGACTCATTCTTCGATGGACTACCACTGATGATTTATATTGGATTAAATTATTGTTATTGTTGTTAGTTGCCACTGAGATGGGTCTGACTCATAGTGACCCCATGTACAACAGAACAAAAATACCCCTAACACTGTGCCATGCCAGGCACTATGTCAGTGATTCTCTGCTATCCATAGGGTTTTCAATGGCTAATTGTCTTTTAGGATTGTTTCTGGGTGCATTGCCAGATCTTTCTCCCATTTTTGTGGTGCAGAGGGTCGAACCCAGGTCTTCAGAGTAGAGCAGTACTCTACCAGCCCCAAATTATTAAGTAGGGTCATCTAAGTAATATTTAGTTTGCTTTGTACGTATTTCTGGGTGATTTGATTTAAACTTGAATGAGAAGCCTCTGTCTTTCTAAGTTGCTACATGTAAATACTCTTGCCAGTGACCTTCATAACATCTTGAATTTTTCTTCTTGTCTTTTTCTTTAAAATAATTTGAGAGAAATCTCTTTCAGAAATTTGCCTCAAAGGTATCCATTTAAATTTCAAATTTTGGTAAATGATCAGGTGTTTTTCTGATAAAGCTTATCAAGAATAAAGATAATTAATGAGACACTATAGGGAGTAGGAGATAGAATTATTCCAAGGTTTATGTGTATTCTAAAGAAATTTATATTTAAGTATGGACTCCCACTAGAGATGAAATTACCTACTCTCAGTCATTTTGATGGTAGCCAGCAATGTCTCCTGATAGCATGGCAGTTTTAATGTTTGAAGTATTTATTTTTGTGATAGACCTATGCTCAATATAATAAAAAATAAAAATAATGAAAGCTTTTATAGTTGGAAGAAGAATACATATTTAGCCACTGGTGACTTAATAGCATCAGTAGAACCACATATAAATAATCCAAATAATAGCGTACAAGACAGAATGAATGCATTTGGATTGAAGAATGAAAGAGGCACAGATGGGCATCAGAATAGATTTCTTAGAGGCCAGAGTTTTGAAGGAAAGGAAAGATGCCATTTATCCACCAGGGATTTTTATTTACCTGAGCTAATGGAAATTCCTTTTCACTAAAGCTACATCTCAGTTGCCTAGAAAACTTACTTGAGATGTATACATGTCTCTTTTTGACAAGAGAGTTTCTTTTTTTTTCCTCTTTGATTCAGAAACCAGAACACAGAGCTAGGTACAGGAAAGCGTCTCTTTTCTGTAACAATGGAGAAAGCAAGCGAATTCATTAATTAGAGTTTCAACTGGATTTGCTTGTCAAATTATGTTTTTCAATGAAGATACTTCCCTTAATGAAGACCATTAGTTGCATGTGTAAAATTTGTACTTCTTGTAAATTTGTAGGTTTCTTTTCTTTTTTTGCATTTCATAGCTGGAACATAGACATAGCCCAATTTTGTGTATTGCTGTTGCAATAAAAATAAAATCTTAGTTCAATACATGATGCTCTTCCACCACAGAAAAGTATTGTATTTATGAATTTGCTAATTCATCTTTCTTTTCTTTGTGGTCTGAGCTTGAACTTCATCAGCTTATTAAGAAATCATGCACAAATAATTTTAAAAGTAATTTTCTGTTGTGCACAAATAATGAATTTTCTTTAATGATTAGTGGGCCAACTTTGTCTCTGTTTAAAGAAAAACATATTGTATTGATCACACCCCTATTTCAGTAGTTCTGCCATATTGTAAAAACTGGAGTTTGGCATTAAACTGTGATTGACACTGCTAAGGAAGTTGGAAGAGATGAACTATAGATTTTCTTTAGGCTTTTAGAAAGTGTTCCGTTTCTTGTAAGAAAGGTTAAGGATTTTATAACTTCATTCTATGCAGAATGACTTTGGCTCAGTTTTAGAGTGCTACAACTGTGTTGTTGGAATACTTATGAGGCTAATGATTTTGACTCATAGTTTAAAACTTTGCCAGTAATACTCTCTGAATCTGTATTGATAATACTAATTCCAGCCTCGCATCTTTAGCCCTGGAGTTTTGGCAGAAATAATGTTGTGTAAATATTGTCTAGATGTAGATAGTTAAATTAGTTACCCCCTTTCAGATTCTTATTTGTATTCTAAATATAGTAGTGTCATGTAGCAAAAGATTCAGTATGGTCCAGTTAGAGAATCTCTTAGTATTTGCACAGAACTTTGGGAGGATGAAAACATGGAATTTGGCATCTGAAACGTTCATGCTTATTCATAACTTTGCTCCTAACCATGTTGAGCAGTTATTTAGATTTTCTGAATCTCTATAAAATAAAGATAATAAAACTCATGTTTCAGTAAAAATATGTATATTAAACTAATATAGTTCCTACCAAATAGTAAGTATTCATTACAGAGTTTTTTTGATTTTAAAATTTAAATGAGATGTCTTGTATTTTTTGAGACCTGTGAATTTTTAGTGATGGATTTTTATTTAGGTTTTCTTTTTACTTAACTGATAATATTTTGTTGTTGTTGTTAGGTGCCCTCAAGTCAGTATCCTACTCATAGCAACCCACATAGGGTTTTCAATGGCTGTTTCAGGATTGCCTTGGGAGTGGATTGCCAGGCCCTTCTCCCATTTTTGCGGTGCTGGGAATTGAACTCGGGACCTCAGAGACTGCAGCGCAGCGCTCTACCAACTGAGCTAAATCCCATCCCTAACTGATAATATAGAGTGGATCATTTAATATTATGTAATTTAGTGCCCATGTTAGCATTTATGTTTACAATTGTCTTGGTGCAAAATTAAAGTAGGCAGTACCTGCACAGTATAAGAATGAAAGATTCACAGTGATTTAAACATTACATGCTAAAAGCAAAGTGAATCCAATTATAAGAAAACCTAATTTGCATCCAAATCTCTTAAAATTTGTTTCCCGATTTTAACAGTCTGATGAGAAAACTAGAAATATTTTTATCAATGTTTGAAAGAATTGAAAGTGAATATCAGATATTATTTTCTCCTTCTCAAACTCCATGAATAATTAGATAATCACCTAACATACTTTAAAACAAAATACCTTTATAATCAAATAAGACACATTAGTACTGCCATCGAATTATACTTCACTGAAATTTCACTTATACTATTTACATGAATATTTTAAAAATTCTTAACAACTTTTGTGTTTTTGAAAATATCCTTTACCTAGGGGAACATTAAAATTTGTTGCAGAACGGATTGTCTGGAGAAAGATAATTAGTTGAAAAACTCAGTTTTGCATCAGGACAATAACATGGTCAGGTGGGGAAGACAGTGGGCTTTATCTTCCTCACAGCTTACTGGAATTCTGCATTTCTGGGTGGGGAACGTGGCAGAGCTTGGAGCTTGGCCATTGGTGGCCATAGTGGGGCAAGATGACTTTGTACCGAGGACTTCAGAATGCCCGGCCTAGGAGTGACCAGGAACAAATGGACATTACACTCAGACCTCAGTGGGATCCACAGCAGTAACCAAGGGAAGGTCACATCCGCCAGGGCACATCCCTGAAATATACATAGAGCAAGGTACACTGACTCTTAGCTGGGCCAGAAGCCACAGTGGCTGAGCATCACACAGCGCGCTCAAAGTGCCATCCTCGGTCCCCAGAGCTGTGTAGAGAGGAGAAGAGGAGTAACGATGACAGCGCCATACAGCAGTGAACCAGGTACAGAAGAAAAGTAAACCAAGGACCGGCCATGACACCCACCACTCTAACAGCAATAGGGACACTGAGGGCAGAAATAATACAATCAGCTTTTAAAGATGGTAAAAAAGAAAGACATAGTTGAGAGAGGAGAAAATAGGAAATGGAAATCAGAAGGAAAGTTAGAACATTCAAAAAGTGAAAAGAGAGAAGGCAGGAGAAAAGTGGAAAGTGAAGGCCATAATTATAAAAAAAGATAAGTGTGTGTATAAGGAGAGAGAAAGAAAGCAAGAGGGAGGGAGGGATGGAAGGAGAGAGAGAAAAAATAAGAGTTTGAGCATTACAAGGAAAGGAAGACTCAGAGTAATCACAACAACAACAAAATCAAAAGAGCATAAAATATATATTTTTACATATATATATTTACATATATATTTTTACACATATATATTTACATATATATATTAAAAAAGGATAAAAAAAGAACATACCCACAAGAACCAATCAACCAATCAGCAAATATAAAATACAAAATAAGAAACATCTTTAAAAAAAATGGTGTCAGGTGCCATGGCACATATCTGTAATCCCAGACTAAAGAGGCTGAAGCAGAAACATCACAAGTTTGAGGCCAGAAGCAGCTTGTGTAACTTAGACCCTGTCTCAAGACCCCCCCCCCAAAAAAAAGGCTTTGTCAAATGAACCTACAGACTCCCCATAAACTAGGTCTAAACCCTAGTAAATATTTTTGGCAGAAATTGAAAAACTGATTTCACAATTCATGTGAAAATGCAGGTAATGCTGGCATCATATTCTGAATTAGAAAGGATTCCCTCCTATTCAGGAGGAAAAGTTTGTGAGAAATTGGCATTATTTCTTACATGTTTGGTAGATTTCAACATTGAAAAATTCTGGTCCTTAAGTACTTTTTTTGGAGGATCACAATATATACTAAATATGTTATTGTTAGGTACTGTCAAGTCTGTGTCCGACTCATAGTGATCCTATATACAACGGACAAAGCACTATTGTCAGTGCTTCTCTGTTATTTATAGGGTTTTCAGTGGCTGACTGTTTTTTGGGATTGGGCTGCCAGATCCTTCTCTCAAGCCTACAGCACCTGGTGTTCCCATCGGTCTCCCATCCAAGTACTAACCAGGTCTGACCCTGCTTAGCTTCTGAGATCAGACGCTACAGTGGTACAGCTGCAGGCATATACTAAATATAGAAGCCCCAAACAGACCCAAGTATGTGGACATCTGATTTTTTTTTTTCTCATACGGGTACAAAGGCAGCCAGGCACCATGGCGCCTGCCTCTAAACCCAGGGACTTATACACACGTTATATAAGTACTCTGCCTGCCACTGAGCTACACCTTCAGTCCTGTTTTCTTTGCTTTAAACTATCATCTTTAGTGTTTTAATTTGAAGTGAAACATTTTAGTTTGGCTTTGTGTCTGTCTATATAAATGACACTGCATCAATTATCTTTTTGCTAAACATAGCTGATTCTGTTTTAGGATAGTTTTTGTTCAGATTATATAAACATGCAGATTGATCTAAAGGGAGTTGAAGTGAATCTAGTTTACCTGTTTGAAACAAGTACCTTTCTCTCCCTTCATATAGTTAAATAGCCTTTAGATTATTGCTGGCTTCATAATATTATATTAAGGTTGTCATTCTTAGATGCAGAGATCAGCAGTATTTCTGTTCTGCTATCTCCAGGAGAGGGTCTCTATTTCCTTGATAGTCTCTGGCTTCTCTATACAAACTTAAGTTCAGTTCAAAGTAACACCTGTTAATGTGATAAAAAGAAAGCAAGTATTTCTCCCATGTATGTTTCCTACCAAATAAAGCACTTCTGGGGCATTGGGAAAGAAATCGCAAGCTCTATCCATATTCTGAAGCATAGAAATGATACGTTAATGATGGTGGTCTACATCACTTAAGTATATAGTAGAGGTTAATTCATCTGACTTTTATGTTATATTGATCCTTTCTCTCCTGGGAGGAAGAGTCTTGATTTTTTTGTGGTGGTTATTTTTAGGGTGGGAGGAAAAAAGAGGGCGAATTAATACAGGATCATAAGGAATGGATACCTGATTACTACATACATGGGCCTAACAAGCTATTTGACAACAAATCTTTGTTCTCAAACAAAATAATTCATTTATAATGGAGACTATGGTAAGAATGGACGGAAGTTGTCTAAAGGAAAAGGGTGTCTCAGGAGTCTTTATAATGGTTTGGCCACAAGTTAATAATGTGGCCAGCGCGTAACAGTGAACCGTAGGATGACATTATCTTTTAACCGATGCCACTCATGTGCAATCCAAAGAGGTCAATTACTAGCAAATCTCCGATGAGCTCTGTACGCCATGAAAGAGCAAAGGAAATTGCCCAGATGTAAAGGCACGTGGAACCGAAGTAGGGTACAAACTAATTGACAGAAATGGAATTTAACCCTTAGAGGGATGGAAAGCGCCTACTGCATAGTCATTTCTATCCTATCAATTATTTACATAGGTTGAGAGCTTATCAACTGAAGCGAAATTTTACAAACCCATAAATGTATATATTTTAAATTCCATTTTCGCAGAAAGTGGTATATCCTTAAGAGAGGGAGAGAAAGAAGAAGGTACAGACATTGGAAAAGATTTCTTCTTTTTTACAAAATACTCATTATTGTTGGTAACTCTGGTTATATTCAACACTAGCAGGTTTTGGAAAGCAGAATAATCTTGTAGTGCACATAAGATCTTTCATAAATGCATATGTCTCTCCTTAGTATTAATGCAAACATTGAGGCAATAATAGGTTCACATTTAAATCCATTTGGGAGCTTTTTTTAAAAAAAGGTTCCTCTTCAATCATTTTTTTCTAAAACTGTGAGTCAATGATCTTAACTTCAAAAAATAGTTCTAATTATTTGTTGTTCTTAGGTGCTGTATAGAGCTGACTAAATAAAGACCCCAATTAAAATTTATTTCCAAGGAATTTCCATGAAAAACTTGACAGTAAGTTGACTCATTCCACCCTCAAATCATTTATTAATTCGTATATAGTACATTAACCAGAAAGCGCCAAGTGATTTCTGTTTTCTGCTTCTGTTGCTCTTTGCAATCTGATTTTTGCAGATTGTCAGCTGTGAGTGTAAATCCATTAGCTTCTCAAACTGGTAAACCAGACCCACGTCCGTCTTTGCAGCATTGCCATTTATAGCTGCTGTTTAGGTGCCTTTGAGGAAGGTTCGACTCCCAGTGGCCCTATGGCAACAGAAGGAAACACTCCCTGGCACTATGTCAGTGCTTCTCTGCCATTCATAGGGTTTTTAATGTCTGATTAAAACATTAATCAGGAGTGGGCTGCAGTATCCTTCTCCCTAGCCTGCAGCACCAGGTATTCCCAGGTGGTCTGCCATCCAAGGACTAAGCAGGTTTGACCCTATTTAGATTAAGAGAGCAGATGGGATCATATGCCAGGGATTTCTCAAATAATAGATTACTCTTTTGAAGTCCTCTTCAAACAGATCTTTACTAAAAATAAATAAAAATAAAAGTTAATATTTAAGGAACAACACGATTCATTAGTAGGAACATGCTGTGTCCAAAATTCAAGTTTTTAACCAGCTATGGTTTAACCCAAAAGGGGTTTCAGAATGGATTCCAAGATGTGGAACCACTTTTGGACAATGCATATGCTATCATATTCCTATGCTAAAATATACTGGCAATTGAATGGTCTTTAAGATGTTTGTTATGATACTCCTAACAGGCAACTATAATTAATATTTCCAAAAAGGATAAAACAATTAAAAATCAATATATTCTCTTTCAGTTTAGCTTTGGTTATACAGGTGATTATGTTTCTTGAATAGAAGCAAGTTTTTCCTGGGTTATATTCCATGACTGCTTGAGCTGTGCATCATTTAAAATCATATTAACCGAGAAATCATACCTTAAGGAGAGTATTCCTTTAATTAAGACAATGACTAGACCACAGGGGGAGGTTGAGAGACAGGAGTAGGACACCCGGCTCAGGTTCAGGAATGAGAAGCCAGTTATCAAAATCTGGCTTCGCATCAGTACAAGACCCTTGGCTGCTATGTCCTTCTCCCATTTTTGAAGTGCTGGGGATCAAACCCAGGGCCTCAGAGAACACAGAACAGCGCTCTACCAACTGAGCTAAACCCCAGCCCCAGTGTGTTCTATAGGAAAGGATATGAAGTAGGGAATGCAATGCTCAACATTTCTGACCGACTCTTAGTTACAGCCACTGGGTGTTTCCAATGGGACCATGAAGGTAAAGGAAAGACTTTCGGACTAAAATCAAACTCCTTGGTGTCTTAGATGGTGCTTGGGATGTGTTTTAGTTAGGTGCAAGAAGATGCAGGTTGAGAAATGGCTGTCATGGAGGACCCAGTTTATTGTATTCATAGTTCCCTGGAGGTGGGAGGCGTGGCATGCCACACAGGGCCACATGGGAAACACCAATGTGGAGATGATGGGAAGAAGGAAAAACAAGAAAACCTGTAGGCTAAATGCTATCGCGTGTACTGTAAGAAATGTGGAGTGGGGACGTCCCTCATGGATGTGGGCAGGGGACACAGGTATATTTCAATGTGCTTGATTATTACATACTATGAATGTTGTAGTCACAAAAGGAGGAATGACAGGGAGTCCCAGGATGGTAAACAAGGGCAGCCTTGCCAGACTACCGTCTACAGAAGGACGCCAGAGCAAAAGTACAGAAAATTGTTTTTTTTTTCATTGTTAGGTGCCATCAAGTTGGGTCCGACTCATAGCAACCCTATGTACAACAGAACAAAATAGTCCCTGACACTGTGCCATGCCTGGCACTGTCAGTGCATTTCTTTTATTCATAGGGTTTTCAATGGCAGATTGTTTCAGGAGTGGGCTGCCAGGTCCTTCTCCCATTTTTGAAGTGCTAGGGATCAAACCCAGGGCCTCAGCAAACACAGAGCAGCGTTCTACCAACTGAGCTAAACCCCAGCCCCAGTGTGTTCTATATGAAAGGATTTGAAGTAGGGAATGCAATGTTCAACGTTTCTGACTGACTCTTAGTTTCAGCCATTATTATTGGTAGATATCATCACCTTAATCTCTCTGAGATTCAGCTTCCTAGTCTCTAAAGTGGGACTACAGGCGTGTGTCACCATGCCCAGCTAGGATCTAAAATTTTTGAAATGACAGATTTTGAGATGACAGATTCCTTTCCTAACAGGTCTTGATTTTAGCCCAATAATAATAATAATAAAAAACCCCAAGATTATTAAAGTACTCTGGCTTGCAGGAAGACAATGTTGGCCTCTTGGGGATGGGAGAGGCAGATGAAGTCCTTTCTGGGTTGTACCTTTTGGAACGATTTTAAGCATCCAGGAGTGAGTGGCCAAGCAACACCTATTCCCTGCAGAAGAACCTTTCATTGGGAGAACTTTCAGAGATGATGTTGTTATGTGCCATCCAGTTATAGTGTCCCACTCATAGAGACCCTGTGTATAACAGGTGAAACACTATTGTCAGTGCTTCTCTGCTGTTCATAGGGTTTTCAATAGCAGATTGATTTTTTGGGAGTGGGTTGCCGGGTCCTTCTCCCTTAAGAGACATAATCAGGTGTGTTTTCTCCACACTGCCCCATCACACTATGTCGCTCACTCTCTAACAGGATTGAATGTTAGATTACCAGGAGGAACTCTGGCTCAGGTGGAATGAAGATCTTTCTAGTTTCTTGATTACAGAAGCACTGTCCTTTCCTTTCCTTATAATCACAGGCGACGATACCAGGTCACGCAAGGGAAATGATTTAAAGCAGGTGATCTAAGTAAAATATTCAAAAGTTTCTTAGCATTGCTCAGGGTTTCTCAGTGTACCGGAAAGTGGTGGAGAGCAATGCTTAAATTTCTTATTACATTTTGGATGTGGCTTTAAGTTCATACTTCTGAATTACAGCAATGTGGAAAAATCAGTACCTCATGTAGCAATGCTTACGCCTCAGGTTTGCAAAGTAAACCTTACAGGGAGCAAGGAAACCTGGAGATCAGAAGGTGTGCGCAGACAATGTCCCCGCTAATGGACCTTTGTTACAGAAAGCGATTTGCTCTGGATGCAGAGGCCTTTTTAAAACAGGAAAATGTAAGTTTCATTTTACATCGGCTCTGCTTTTAATTATAATTTGACAAAAGAAATAACTGCATTACCTATTTGATTTGCCAGAACCTTATCTAACACCACCTGTGGAGCCCAGGGCACTCAAACGCTGATATATTGCAGAGAACAAAATTATGTCGCTGGCATCCTGGCCAGCAGCGAGCAATGCCAACAAAAGCATAATGTAGCCTTTGTACTTGAAGTAAAACAAAAATACATTAAGCTGCCCACTGTAAAGGTTTCAGAGAGCCACGTTTAATTATACACAAACAGATCCTTCTAACAAAGAAATATAATGAGTAATGGTCTCGGAGTTAAAAGGC
>VMDO01025336.1:0-28383 GCA_007922755.1 Pedetes capensis
TATATATATATATATATATATATATATATATATATATATATATATATATATATATATGGTACAAATGTTTTATATAGAGATATACCTTAAATTTTGTATACACATAATAAATAAGGCTTGGTTGTAACTTTTATTATAAAATCTTTTTTCAATATATTGTTTCCATGGAAATAATTAATCAATTAATTTACATGCTTGTTTTTTTGTTATTTTCCATTTTTTTGGTGTTGAGGGGTTGAACTCAGGGTCTCACACACTGTTTGCAAGTGCTTTACCACTGAGGTGCACTCCAGCCTATTTTCTACTTTTTATTTCAAGACATGATCTTGCTAAGTTACACAGGCTACTCTGGCCTCAAATTTCCAATCTTCCTGCCTCTACCTCCTGAGTCCCTGGCATTACAGGGAAATTTGGGAGTCTTGAATTAATTCCATTATTTTGCTCTCCATAAGTTTTTCTCATTACTATAATTTTTGGCAATAAAATATTTTATTCACAAGTTATTTGGTTCTTTAAATTGTTATTTATTCTTCATTTTAGTGGAATAATTAAAAAGAGAAACATGAGAAAATTCATACAGTGAAATATTTTTTGTCTTTGCATTCCTAGAATTGTTCTTAACCTTGCTATCATGTATGCCTAATGATCCGTCATGGCATGGAAATCATAATCAACTATGAGGATTAATTTTATGTGCCAACATGACTGAGATCTGTACTGCCCAGATGTTTAGTCAATCATTCTGAGTGTGTCTATGAGTGGATGAGATTAACATTTGGTTCAGTAGACTGCGTAAAGTCAATTTTCTTCTGTAGTATAGGTGGTTCTCATCCATCCTATTTCGGAAAGCTTGAAGACAACAACAAAAATAATCTGACCCTTGTATAAATAAAAAAGAATTTCTCCTGTTTGTCTGCTTTGAACGGTGATGCCTGTCCCATCCTGAAGAAATATCTCTCTTTGAGATACATAGTGGGTTAGGGAAAAGCTAGATTTTCAGGGTTCGTCTTTTGTTGATGTGAATTAAGGTATGTTGGGTATGAACAGTTGTTTCCCCAGGATGCTTTTCACCATCAGCAGCAACTGTTAGAATCACAACTGCTTGAGGCAGCACTACCAGCTGGGAGTAAAAAGAAGTTGACTAAAAAAATAAAAGGAAAATTTTGGGAAAGAGATATCCACAGAGAGCTTTGAAAGCCTTTGTATATTCCTATAAATCTAATGGGCAATATTTATTCATAGATCTGCATGCATACCTGAAAATACAATGAATAGACACCAGTCTTTCCCTCTGTCTGACTTTCAGGCTCTAAAAAGTAGGAAGTGAAGGTTAAAACGTGATAATAAATTGCTTATCTTAGTACTGAAGACATGTCTCAACACAAACAAAAAGACCCTTTGCAAAGACTGGGAGACTTACTGGTTCAAAATCTTAAAGTAAATCTCTTTCACATCATTAGCTCACTATTGAGCTGATCGAACTTTGTTGGTAATATAAGCAAAGAATGCAAGCTTTAAAAAATTAATACAGGAAGGTCACTAAAGAAACAAACATACAAAAAGAATCTAACAACATCAACATAACAGTATTAATATCAAGCCCCCTGGGCGTAAGTAATCTGATTCTTTCAATGAAACAATTAGGGGAGTGTAGAAAAAGGAAAGCATACCTTATAAACACAAAATATTCAGTCAGTATAAGCAGTCCCTAAGAAAAGACTCCACATTGGACTGACAACAAAAGATTTTTAAATTAAAAACTTGTTCAATGAATCAAATCATATTTTAATGAACTAAACAACACTATGAGAATTATTGCCTGCAGGCATAGCCCTGTGGCATTCGATCCCATCAGATCTCAGAAGCTAAGCAGGATCGGGTCTGGTTAGTACTTGGGTGGGAGACCACCGGGAACACCAGGTGCTGAAGGCTTGGGAGATGAAACTTGCAACCCACTCCCAAAAATCCATCCATCATTGAAATCTCTGTGAATACCAGAGAAGCACTGACAATAGGTGTGGACAGGGTTTCTATGAGTCAGATACCGGCTCCACGGCACCTAACAACAATAACAACAATGAGAATTATAGGGTTGGGATATAACTCAGTGGGTAGAGTGCCGGCTCTGTAGTCTCTGAGGTCCTGATTTACATTCCCAGCACTGCAAAAATGGGAGAAAGACGTGACAATCCACTCCGGAGGCAATCCCGAAACAATCAGCCATTGAAAACTCTATGAGGATCTCTATGAGTTGGACATGACTTGATGGCACACAACAACAACAACAACAACAATGAGAATTATATATTTTCCTTTTATTGATAGTACTCAGGAGTTGAACCCAGGGCCTCATACATACTTTATAAATGCTCTACCACTGGGCTGCATCCTCAGCCCATTATTTATTTTGAGTTAGGGTCTCAATTAGTTATGCAGTCTGTCTCTGTCCTCAAACTCGTGATGTCTCTGGGATTACAGGCATGCACCACCATTCCTGGCTGAGAATTATATCTTACAAAACAGATAATATCAATTGGACACCTGAAAAGTTTGCAAGGATAATAACTGAAAAGAAAAAAATGTTACTCAGGTGGTTCAATATCAACTATAAACTGGTAAAGAGGCATAAAGAATATTTAAGAAGGTAATGGTCTAAGCTTCATACTGTAATAAACCAAGAGTTCCATATCCAATAATTTTTTCCTTAAAACCAACAGCATAAAGACAATTATTCCAGAAGATATTGTGATCATTAATCTTGATCAACAATTTCATTGGTTTGGAAGATGACTGAGTAGAAGATAAGGAAAGTGTACTTCTATGTGTTTCTATGTTGGTGTTTCCAGAGAAGATTAGGTCCTGAGGCTTGAGCAAATGTTTAGTCCATTGATGGATTCAAAATTTAAAAAGATTATTGTTGTTGTTGTTGCTAGGTGCCATTGAGTCCTGTCCTACTCATGGCAACCCTTATAGGGTTTTTGATGGCTGATTGTTTCAGGATTGCCTCGGGAGTGGGTTGCCATGTCCTTCTCCCACTTTTGTGGTGCTTGGAATCGAACTCTGGACCTCAGAGATTGCAGAGCAGCGCTCTACCAACTGAGCTAAATCCTAGCCCAAAAAAGATTATTGGGAAGGAGTAAAATTGTGGAAGTCAGGGTCTAGTTGGAGAAAGTGAGTGACCTGGTGTATGCTTTCGAAGGGAGTGGCATGGCCCTAGTCCCTTCCTGTTACCCTTTCTCAGCTCCCTAGCCACCATGAGGTGAGCAGCCTCTACGATGCATTCCCACCACCATGATAGTCTGCCGTATCTCAGGCTTAAAGCAATGGATGCAGCCAACATTGGACTTAAATGCCTGAAACCATGAGCCAAAATAAATATTTCTTCTTTTAAATTAATTCCTTCAGTTATTTGTCACAGTGATGAAAAAACACAGAAATAATCTGAGAATATCTATTGTTGGAGTTCCTGCACTTCAAGAAACACTAAAGATATTCCAACCAATTGAAATGAAAACAACACTAGACAGATTCCCCACATGAGTCTCATTACATTGCTTTATGGAAGCTCTTACAAGATTTGGTTTTCTTTTATTTTTCAATTTCTGGCAGCAGCCCACTCTATTGGCTCAAAGTTCCTTTTCATCTTCCAAACCAGTATAGACTGATCAAGACTTTCTCATATAAAATCACTCTAAGACTATGTATACTTCTTTCTTCTTACATGTTTATGACAATTTCTGTCAAACACAAACAGTTTAGTTTTGTCTCATCCACCTTATTCACCAAATCTGGCACCACATGACTTCTGTTTCTTCCACAAGGTCAAAATAACCATGAACCTTAAATGTTTTTTTGTTTTTTTTTTTGTTTGTTTGTTTGTTTGTTTTGTGGTACTTGGGGGTTGAACCCAGGGTCTTGTGCTTGCATGCTTTGCAAGTGCTGGACCACTGAGCTGCAACCTCAGCCCCCCCCCTTTTTTTAACTTTTTGAGACAGGGTCTCCCTAAATTACACAGACTGCCTCTGGTCTCAAACTTGTGATCCTCCTGCCTCCACCTCCAGAGCTGCTGGGATTACAGGCATGCCTCACCTCACCCAGCTTGAAAGTTAAATGTTTTGAATCACTTCAGGACACAGAGTCAGCCATGACAGTGCAATTAAAGACAATTGTGAAAGGAGAATTCCAAAACTTCTTTAGAAAGTGGCAAGAATCATGGGGTAAATGTATTCAAAGCCAGAAGGAGTATTTGGGGGAGGGTAATGGTAATGTGTCCCTTACTATAATTTTTTAAATTCAATCATTCATTATAATTTTTTGTCACACCACATATGCATATAACATACTTTGAGCATATTGATTGTCTCTAATACTATTTATTATCTCCTTCCTCCAGTTCCCTTCCTCATTCCCCTTCTACTTCTCCAGTATTTTCCTGTTAGGTTCAAGTCCTCTCTTTTTTCCCCCATCTTCCATACATGAGCAGAAACATGTGAAATTTATCTTTCTGAGTCTAGCTTATTTCACTTAACATAATTATTTCTACTTTCATCCATTGTCCTGCAAATGACATAACTTCATTCTTCTTTACGGCTGATTGAAAATCCATTTTATATATTCACCACATTTTCTTCATTCATGTGTTTATAGTCACCTAGTCTGGTTCCATGATTTGGTTATGCTGTGATAAAAATGAGTATGGAAATATCTCTGTAGGAAGCTGACATTAACTCTTTTTATTATATATCCAGAAGTGGTATGGCTGGGTCATTTGGAATAATTTTTATTAGTTTTAAAAAGTTATATGGTGATGTACATAAGGCACTTAGCACAAAGGTTCACATATAGCAAGTATATTATAAATTATATAATTCAGTGGTGGTAGAAAAAGTGGTACTAATTCAGCCAGTACTATATATTATTACCAGTAATAATTATTTCTAGTATTAGTACTAGTATTAGTACAAGTTCAACTGTGCCATAATGCCCATGATTTTGAAAATTTTCAGAGATATTTGCATATAGCATATGTATTATTTGTTTCATACTCTAAATCTACTTCCTAAACTTCTAACACTAATAATTTTATTAATAATTGTGGAATTACTTGGATTCCAAACTAATCTGATTCTGATTTTAATTTCTGAAAATTAAAAAATATATCAGAGATGATTAATCATATCTTCCATAAGCATAAGTATTTTGAGATAGTCTGGAATAAAGAAGAAAGTAAACATTGGGTTCAGAATGAAATTATTAAAACACCTTTAAGAGATATTTAAATCTATCAGCATCATTAATCTTTAATCTGTAAAATGTCAATAACACTAATCTGATAATGTTCTGTATTTGAATGTGGCACATTATAACTCCTTGACTGTCACCTGACATATGATAAATACTCAATATATAACTTTTTATTATGACTTAATCTAAATCTTGTGTCTTTCTGCTACATTTATGGGAACTGTGAAAAACATTTTCATACCAAAGTTACAATTTTTTCATATATGTTCTCTCTAAAGAGAGTGAATTTAGTATTTATCACTAATTTTGGAACATCTTTCACCTCACAAGGTCTTTATGTATGTGATACAATCTTCAAAATGCATGCATTTTTATCTTAAATATCTGATCATTTCAAATGCTTTGTTTCTCAAATTTTTGACTACTGCAACTATAAGCATTGGAATTTATATGAATTGAAATAATCACTTAATTTTTTGCTGAACAAGTGGCCTCATGCTCTTTCATTTCTCTTACTAGTTTAAAGCAACTGCCTAAGCACTTTTTCTATCTCTCTTTTACCCTCCAAAAATAATCTTCATATTTCTAATCTTTGATGGAAACAAACCAGAATAAGAAAAGATAAATTACAACAAACTTCTTTAAAATACATCTTCTTTTCCTTTCATTCCTATTAATGGTACCCAGTTTTGTTTCTTCTTGGTCCTTCTATGGTTCTTCACATTCCTTCTACCATGTGGCTACTTTTAAAATTTTTCTATCCTTTAAAAAGTCATTATTAGACCCCAGCACTCACAGCATATCTCTCTAATCACAGCAACTCAGGAGGCCAAAGCAAGAAGATCACCAGCAGCCTGCATAAAGAGAGAGACCCTGTCTCAAGATAAAAATTTTTAAAAGGAGTTTGACAGTGCAGCTCAGTAGTAGAGTATTTGCACAATATCCCCAACTGTGAGTTCAACCTCTCAGTGCCAGAAAAAAATATATATATATTCTCATGGTGGCTAGTACTCATAGAAAAGATCACAGGTTATTTAATTTCCTCTGTGTATTTCCCTCTTGTCATTTTTCTTAAGTCTATAGTATTGTTTTGATTCCTATAGCACATTTTACTTGGCTGTACACTAAGCATGTTCCCATACTGCTGTCACTTCTACTTGTTCATTCTATTGAACATTCCACATAATGACCATGAAGACAACATGTTGATCATACAAAATTGGCCTTATTAAACTTGTAAAGTAGAGCATAGCTTTTCAACGTTTTAGGAATATCTCAAAATGGGAACCAAAAGGAGTGGTATGACTTCATATAACAGATGTTACTGGATGGGTGTGGGGCACGCGCTTCCCTGTCCGGCCCAGATGTTCCAGGGAGGGGCACGCACACAGATACTAAACACAATTCACTTGGGACCCTTGGGTGAGTGGCGTGGACTCCAGCGGCCCTCAGGACACCGGCAGAGATGGGAGAAAGGAAAAGCCTGGGCACTTTTACCTTCCAAGCAAACACCTGTATTGGTGGTCTTGGTAGTCAGGAGGAGACAGTTCTTGCTTCCTCGGTGATCAGACGGAGAGCTGGTTCTCTCCTTGTTGATGGTCGTGCAGGAGAACGTTCTTTCCTCAATGAAGGTCCAGGGGAGAAAGCGGGAAAAGCTGTTTTGTCATCGGTGGTCCAGGCGATGAGGGGGTTTTCCCTTGATGGTTGAAGGTCTGGGCCAAAAGGGAGAAAAAGTTGTTTCCTTGCAGATCCTCTGGGCAAAAAGGAAACGGCAGAAAAAGGATGGAGCTGCCACAGTGCATCTCCTTTTATAGCTTGCCCATGGAATGGCCTGAGCCAATCATCTTTGAATCCAATTGTCCAATCAGGTTCAGGGGATTTGTGAAGGGTATTGTACAAATGTCCAACCAAGTTATTTCCATATTCCCCAGATTTAGTGGTTTTTCCAGTTTGGAGGTTTTTGCCAATTTCCTTACAATTTCTCCCTAAAGATGGGTTGGTAATTTTATTTTTGGAACTTAAGTTTATATTGGAAACATGAGTTATAGTTAACTAGTCTGCCTATGTTAGTATCCTGGGAAAATGTGTCCTTTAACACACTGATGTTAAAATAATGGGGAGGAAAGTCAATGGAGAGGGATGAAGGTGGAGAGAATAAATTCAATGTAAACAACACAACTTCATGAGTACATTGGAGAAATAGGGGAATATAACCAAATATTAACTTGAGTTTTATTACATACTAGCCATAAGCCTCCATAAACCTTGTGGGTTGATGAAAGTGTAGCCAGAAGTGATGTAATGGATGCATAATGGAAATGCCAAGGCTGTATTTCTCTGTATCCCAATGTCATTTACTAATAAAGGGAGGAAAAAAAAGAATTCATTGCATTAACCTTAAAAAGTCAAATAAAAATAATTTGAATGCAGATATGCAATAATGCATGCTATTGTACATTCAATTTATCTGTATTGTAAGTCATAGTAAAATTACTTCTTAAATTTTAGTTTCTTTCATTTCTCATTGTATCCCTCCTTTCTTTTGCTCTTTACCCTCTCCATGAAGGAGGAAGATATTATTGTGTAACAGATGAGAAAATAAAATCAATCATCTCAGTGAGAAGTAATAGAAGTAAATCAAGAACATGACTCCAATCTAAATACTGTTTGGCTACTGATAGTAGCATTCCTAATAGATTTGTTACATAATACTTAAAATGATCTATCATTTATTTAAATATATACATACACTTTCTTGTAAGAAGTGATAAAATTAAGATCGAATTACAGGACAATATATATTACAGAAAGATCATTATACAAACAATCATTAAGACTATTGTTATTATATTACATTATCAACACATATTTGGGCCTTGGTTTGCCGCTCAATGGTAACATATTTGCTTAGCACATGTGATGCCCTGTGTTTGACACTCATCACCATCAAAACATTAATTTTTCAGCAGATTTATTTTTTTTTATTTTAAATTCAGACTCCAATGGGTACTTTCAGTCAGCTCTCTAAAGAGTGACCTCTTTGGTTTAGTTTTTATTTTAAATCATATGAGTTGTGAAAAGAAAGAAAAATCTATATTGTAAGAGGTTTCAAATGAAATTATAGGAGTTTCCTTTTAGAGGAATAGATACTGTTTATTGGAAAAATATGGTTCATGAGGTAGAGGAAGCAATGAAGGAGAATTGAATTAGGGATGAGCGAAGACGTTTCTCTGCTTTCTCGATATTCCTGGAAGCAGTGTGGTAAGTGCACAACATATTTGCTCAAAATATACAATACTCTTGGGCATGAAATATCTTTCCTTTTATGTGCCAAACATAAAAGACAACAACAAACCTTAACGTTAAAAACAAAGTAAACTCTATTCCTGTCTGAAAGCATTAAAGCTTTGAGCTTCTTTATTAGAAAACTCTGAGACTTTTCTCTATGACAGATCTGTAAAATAAACGTATACAGTTCAAAACAAGGACTAATTTGATGAATATAAATGGAACAAGATTATTTGTTTAAATGTTAATTTGTTTTTAACATTTTAGAGTGTCTCTTTCAATAGATTGACCATTACTTTGCATTTATTTTCTGGGATAATTTTATTATTTTTTCTGTGAGAAGTTGGTTCAAATTAATGGTTTTTCACATAATTGGTAAATTCCTAAACTCATATAATATGTAATATGCTCAGAGCTTCAAAGAGTAAAAGCAAAGCAGAGATATTTTGTTTATGTTTTTGTTTTTTCCCCTCCAAAGAGCACAAGTGGAGAGGAAAAGATTGGCTCAGACATGGAAATGACTCCTGAAGTGTGGGAAGATGCTAATCTTTCAATTTTGGCTCTTTAGGTACAAACAACAGCAACAAAACCATCTCTGAGTGCAGTCTCTGTGGTGCTCCAAGTGTTGTGCAAGAATTAGGATAGAAAATTAGGTATTTCAAATTAGTACGGATGGATGGATTATCAAAGTAGTCAAAGCTTTGACAGTATGTAACAGTCTGGGAACTTCAAAGAACCTCTAGAGGAAGGAAGATCTAATAATGCTAATGTTAGATTTTTGTAGTTGTTATTGTTTTTGTTACTAGTCTGACAAAATGGGAAGCAATTATACATAAAGTTGAATTACTTGTGACATCCCACTGAAAAGTGAAAAAATGCAACATTTATACAAAATACGATGTTGTTACCTTCTGGGAAGAATTAATGCAGATAAAAATATAGAGTCATATACACATAGCCACCTTCAGAATAAGTGCTTGAATTTTATAGTGTGAATAATGATTCTAATGTCATATCCTATACTAGGAAACATTATTTCATGGACATTGCAAGTGAATACATGATGTCCTATCAAAACAGAGAAAAAGAGAAAAAATAAGTGGTTTTTTCTAGTTCCTTGTGGCATTTGAAGAGCATCTTCTGAGGGGAAACTACTAAGTAGTATACAAGGTACATCAAAAGTCTTTTCAATGGGCTTAGGGTTAGAATTTTAGTCTCTAGCCATGCCATCCTTGCATTAGATCCTGTCTGGTCTCAGAAGCTAACCAGGGTTGAGCCTGGTTTGTCCTTGGATGGGAAATTGGGAATACCAGGTGCTGCAGGGTAGGGAGAAGTACCTGGCAGCCCACTCTCAAAACAATCATCCATTGAAAATCTTACAAATAGTAGAGAAGCACCGACATAGTGCTAGACATGGCACAGTATCAGGTAGTGTGTTGTTCTGTTGTACATAGAGTCACTATGAGTTGAATCATACTCAATCTCACCTAACAACAACAAGGGTTAGATATAAATTTATTTATCCCTTAAGATATATAATTATGTCTCATTTCCAAACTACAACAGAGAAAAATACATCTCACGGAAGGTGACAAATATCTACTGGTAATTTTAAAGTAAGCAGAAATCTGCAACCTCCTAATTTATTTTTCTCCTTATGACTCCACCAAAATTCTAAATGAATCTTCATTGTATACTATTCAATATGAGTCTTCTTTTTTTAGTTCTGAAGTAAAAGTATTATTATTTTCAGAAATAAGAAATCTTAAAAATGTGCTAAAAGTTTAGTCATTCATATCTTTCTGGATAAACACACACACATATGATATCTTTTAGTATAGTCAACATGTATCATGTAGTTATGTAGCAATTTGTATCTCTCTGAATCTTACATATGGTATGGATGTGTGTAGGCATATAGATATATGGTAGAAATATATTTTATATAACTTACATATATGTGTGCACATATATGAAGAGAGAAGAGAGAATCTCTCCTAATTTTTAAATTTAGTTCATTTATCACATTTTATTCTACAAATTATATCTCCACTCTGGATGATACAAAGATGAATAAAGTTGAAATCCTTCCTTTTTTATGAAAAAGAGACTTCTCTTAGGAGAGACTGTAAAGAAAATACTACAAATCTAGTGGAAACATACTGCTACATTATGATTAATTCCTTTGTTGTCTGAAAGCTATTGAACCTTATAAAATTACCTTGTTGGACATTTTTACAAAGGAGGGTTGGGGAGAAAATGTTTTCATTGCCCATTTAGAGTGAAGTTATTAAACATTTAAGATACTGTGGCCATTACAATACCAATTGGATGTTATCAAAAGAGAAACAATACAAAGAAAGATTTTAAACTTTTATAGATCTTCGGAAGTATAAGAGCTGTATCAGCCATACCACTGTGGCATCCAATCCTGTCAGATCTTGGAAGCTAAGCAGGGTTGGGCCTGGTTAGTCCTTGGATAGGAGACTGCCTGAGAACACCAGGTGCTGTAGGCTTGGGAGGAGGACCCGGCAACCTATTTCTCCCTCTCAAAAAAAAAAAAAAAAAAAAAAATCTGTCATTGAAAACCCTGTGAATAGTAGAGAAGCAGTACCAAACTGTCTCTTCTGTTGGACATAGGGTGACTATGAGTAGGACATTGACTCCATGGCATATAACAATGATCACAACAACAATCATGAATAAAGTAAACACTAATTACTAAATCTTTCATATGTTCTCTTTGTAATATCTACTTCTTTTGTGTGTGTGTGTGTGCTACTAGGGAGCTGAACCTAGCACATGATACTTGCTTTGCAAGCACTCTGCCACTGAGCTGTACCCCAGCCCCTTTTTATTTTTTAAATTGAGAAATTACTCAGTTTGCCTCTGGCCTTGAACCTGTGATTCTCTTGCCTTGACCTCCTGAGTCAAGGGATTAGAGTAATGAGCCAGCATGCCCAGTCTTATCAATATAATCCTGAATGTCTACAGAGGCATATGGACAGAATTGATTGATAATTACTTATTTTTCAGCAAAATATCAACTGTGTGGTTACCCAATTTCTTATCTTTGGGATAGTCCAGTCATAACTAGATGTGACTCTACAGATACACATGGAATTTGTAGGCAAGGAATGCTAAGAAAATAATTTTTGATCTTGTCATTTATATAAATATTACCCCCCTTCCTGAAAGTAGAAGGAAAAAAAAGAATCTTTGTCTCTTCGATATGAGGGTGGATTCTTCCTCAAACTCATTGGAATATAAATAAAGTTCTTTGCAAGAAAGATAAGCCCAGTATCTGTTTCACAACTCAGAGGGTATGTCTCCAGTATCACATTCCCTTCTCCTCACCAATAAAAGTACATACCAGAAGAACTACGTGAATCTGCACGAAGTTTTCTCATTAGCTATATATAGAAACATAAATAAACTACCAAGTCTTGCTCTGTTAGCCAAGGTTTGAAGTTGCAGTGATATATGTTTATAAAGTTCTAGCTGAGCTTATATACAAAACTCTTTTTCTGCCTTTCCATAGTTGCAAAATCACTTGACTCCTCTTGAGTCCTTTTATCCCTGCATAAGAATTATTTTATTACCACAATACTATATGTCTAGTGTTTGGGTATATTGTGTATAAATATAAAGTCTGTTTCCTTCTAAATCATATTAACATGTAATTAAATGAATAAATAATATAAACTTAAAAGAAAAAAGAGTAAAAAATTATCATAAAAATGATAAATTTATAAAATCCAAATATTAATGAAGAAATGACAAATGACTAGAAAACTTATACATTGAAGAAAACCAAACCTCAAGAGCCTGCAAAACCCTGAAGTAACAGGAAGGATGATGGTCGTACTTGGGATTACAAGTCAGTCTTCTTTCAAAGAGCATGTAGGAAAAATAGATTGTCTGGCCACAGTATCCATACAAGAGGGGCAGGTAAGGACCCATTTTTATCTTCAGAAAAGTATAGATATTTTCCTCTCTTTAAAGATAGTGGAGCTAAAGGATATCGTTCTACTTAGGAAGGAAGAAGGGAAGAGAGAGAGAAAGTAAGAATATCAATAAAATAAACAGAAGAATATGAAGCTAACATATTATAATATGTTTTTTAAAATTTAAAATTTTTAAAAAATCTACTACCAATATTCCTTTTTAAAAAGTGTTAATCACATACCAAACACTTACATGTAGTGGACACTGTGTTAAATATTTTAAAAAATATTAACAGAAGAAATAAGACCCAGCACCTATAACACAGGAAAAAGGTTTTACCAAAAAAATTCACAAGGTTCAAATGAAATTTAGTAAATATAAAAATACAAAACACATTTTTGAAGATAAGGTCTAAGGAATCGCATGGAATATAGAACTTCAGGAAAAAGAAGGGAGAAGGAAAGGGTAAAAAAAAGTACTTATAGTTAGTGCATCAAAGGAAAACATCTAAATTTCAATGAACAAAAATTCCAGAAAGAGGAATAGAGGAAAATAATGGGAAGAAAATTAATACATCAAAGAACTGTGTTACTCCAAACACAGCAACAATGTCTTAAGATTAGAAGAGTCCTCAGGATAGTGAGTGCAAAAGGACAGCAAATCATCCACCATAACAAATATTTATAAAACCACACAACTGTGAGAGTGAAGAGAAGATTTTAATAACTACATAAGCAAGGCAACCACCCATATGAATATCATCTTGTCATGCTGTAGGGGGTTGTGTATTGCTATGAAGCTGAAATCTATACCACCATTAGTTCAGAGACCAGCAGGGCCACTCATCATGGACAGGTTTCATTTGAGCTTCCAGGCTAAGAAAGACTAGGGAGAAGGACCCAGCAGCCCACTCTTGAAACAATTAGCCATTGAAAACCTTAGGAATAGTAAAGAAGCATTTTCAAATATTGTTGTTGTTGTTGTTAGATGCCATCACATTGTGTCTGACTCATAGTGACCCTCATGGGGTTTTCAATGGCTCATTGTTTTGAGATTGTTTCAGGAGTGGGGTGCCACATCGGTCCCCTATTTTTGTGGGGCTGGGTATCAAACCCAGGACCTCAGAGAGCACAAAGAAGTGCTCTACAAACTGAGCTATACCTGTGCCCATTGACAAATACAGTGCCAGAAAATGAATCTCCCAGATTATAAGGCATTTGAGAAGTAATTGAGGAAGTGTTGCCTTTTCAAAATAGGGTCAACATTAATGATGGGAATGTAGGAAAACTCTTGGAACCTCCATTTGCTGATGTGGCATGACTCAAAATGAGAAGAAACAATGACTGCAACAGTGGGCTCAAAGTAAAAAGATTGTGTGCATGCAAAGTGTTGGGTAATGTTTTGTTTGTACATAAGGTAGCTATTAGTCAGATCTGACTCAAGTGAACCCAACACAAGAGAGCCAAAGGAAATAACATAAACAGCATATCTGTACAGGAGCTCATCCTCTGATGTACATTCTTTCCTTAGGTTAATAAATTCTCTGCTTTTAATAATGATAAGTAAAATATTTAAAAGAAAATAATGCCACCAAAAAATATAGGCCCTCTTGAAGAAGATGTATATTTTGATGAAAAAATAGAAGAAAATTTTAAAGGCATAATAAAATGTACTTGGAGAACTGTGAGATTTGGAGGCAGGACCAAGTGGTTACAGTTGAGAGTTTGATTCTGAAAGGTCAGAATGGCAAAAAGTGACCCACTTGATGTGATGGATTAGAGCTAGAATCACTGATTAAGGTTGGTGTCCAGTATACAATGTCTAGACTACAAAAGTACTTGAAAACATACCACCACAAATGGTTACACAAGGGTAAATATTATAACATCCTGTAGAGTTAGGTGTTTGGGAGTATACCATGAAATTTCATAACCAGAATATGAGCTAAACTATTCTTTGACCATAAAGACTGAAACATAGGTATCATGATGAAGCAAGATATCTAAAGTGCTATGAACTCCAAACCAGTTCTGAAGTGAGTGACCATAGGAAAGCAAACTTTAAGCACTGAAAAAGAAAAATGTTATAATAATTATTGGAAATGGAGAATGGTAGGATGCAGAATATATAAAATTATGAAAACTTAGAATTTCAAAGGCTGTATGTCTATGTAAGATTGTGTTTGTATATTGTGTGATGATATGAGTCCTACATAAATATGAAAGGATACAGATTAGGTTGTTAATGGGTTACCAGAGCACTGGAGTGGAAAGCAAAGAAAGGAATAATTGGAGCAAAGTGAAGAAATGATGGAAAGCAAGTAAAAAAGCAAAATAAAATGAAATATAGTAAAGCTGCATTTGAGGGACCATACATACTTAAAATCAAAGCCACTTATTACATGAAATGACATATCCATACACTTATCTTTACATCTACAATATAGAAAAATGTCTTCTCAATAGTTGGATCCAAATCTAGACATATTCCAGTGGAAAATAAATTCACAATGAAGTAATAAGAAATTAATCAACAACAACAAAAAAGCATCCAAGGAGGACTGGAAATGTAGTTCAGTGATACAGCCAGTACTAGCATGCTCAATATACCCAACACCTTGGGTTCAATCAGATGGAGAAGGAGAAGGGGAAAGAGAAAAAGAAGGAGAAGAAACAAAACAGCAGCCACAAGAGGAAACTGCTTGAAAGAAAATGGAAATGTGTTTATACAGAATGGAACATTAGAGTGTTAGAATGCAATAAGCATTACTAGATGTAATAGCTTAGATGTTTCGGTATTGAATAAATAAGTAAATACTAAGCAAAATAAAAACAAATGTTTAAATAGAAACGTTATAGTGAAAATCAAAATAAAATGTGTTTGTTTACTATTGTTGTGGTAACAAATTACTCCAAGGAGGATTCCTAAAGCAATCAAAATTTGCTATTTTAAAATTCTAAAATGGTTCTCGCTGGGATGAAATCAATGTGTTGGCAGAGCTCTGTTTCTTTTGGTGGCACTATTAGGCTGAACCACAGCTGTGAGCATACTTTACAAGTACTCTACAACTGACCACCACCACCAAGGCCTTTTTAAATTTTTGGCTTGAGTCAGGGTTGTACTAAGTTATGCAAGGTGCCTCTGGCCTTGAAATTGGGATCCTCCTCCCCCTCCCCAGTCATTGGCATTACATGTGTGCACCACTATGTACACCTCTCTTCTTTTGGAGAATTTAAAGGAAAGTTGTTTTTCTTGGACACATGATGACATTGGACCAACCAGATAAACAAGGGTAATTCTCACTGTTTATGATCTGTAACTTATTGTCATATGCAAAGTATATTTTACCTTGTAAGGAGACACACTCACAAGTTGTAAAGACAAAGATATGAACATTTTTAGGATTATTCTGCCTATCATATATGAAACAAAAATATTAAGAGTGATAAGGACAGTTTGTTAAAAAAATAGTTTTCAAGAGATGTTTTTCTGTCACTTTATTCTCTCATGAATTCATTAAATATCTGTACAACAACTTTAATATAGAAAATATTTGGTAGCTCAGGACAGGGCAAATATGTATGTCAACTTTACAGTGATTTCATGAGGAAATTATGGAAGATAAAAATGTTCCTTCACCAATTGTTTGGAACATGTTTGGCCCAAGAACTGGAAGTTATGTATACATTGGGATTTATAGAGAGAAGAAATAATCTTTACAACATTTCCTAAGTTGAAAGATATCAGGAAAGTATGGTTCTAGGTGCAGTAAGAAAAAGCATCAAGAAAAATGAGGGCTGTGGCAGAGTTGTTCATTGATTTGTAGTTCTGGGGATGTGGTGTCTTAGGCAAAAAAGGGTCAAAAACACCTAGAGAAGTAATTCACCAGTAGACAGGATTGTACAATCAATGAAGGGCTCACCAATGAATTATGTAATTATTCTTTATATCCTCAGAAATAATATAGAAAAAGGGACTTCTGCTACAAAATATTCTTCTACATATTATGAGTTATAGGCCCCCAGTCATTGCAATTTAGATATTATGAAATATGTGACATGGAATTCATTTTTGGAGATATAATTGCAAAGTTTGAAAATTTTTAAATATTGTAACTTATGATCCATGATCTCCATTTGAGGTATGTGTACTATGGGAATTCCACATCTACTCATGTTCAAGAATGTTCATTACAACACCATAATTATAAGTGAACTTTGAAAACACCCTTAATATTCAAGTTGTTGTTGTTGTTGTTGTTGTTGTTAGGTGCCATCGAGTCGGTATCCGACTCATAGCGACCCTCTGTACAACAGGGGAAACACTATTGTCAGTGCTTCTCTGCTGTTCATAGGGTTTTCAATGGCAGATTGATTTTTGGGAGGGGGTTGCCAGGTCTTTCTCCCAAATATTCAAGTAGGTGAAATAATATACACAATGAAAAGCCATACAGTAATTAAAATGAGTAAATAATGTATACACATATGTAAATAAATAAATTTAAAATATATTGAATGAAGTATTTATAAAAAATTTACAGTTACATCTATTTATATGAAAGGTTCTTTAAAAATTCAAGCAGGGATGAGTATTATTTTTGTGTCTAGCTCTGTTTCTTTGTCCAGTGAGAAATGTCTCCTGAAGACAGCATATGGTTGGGTCTTGTTTCATAATCCAGTTGGCTAAGCTGCGTCTTTTAAGTGGAGCATTAAGGTCATTTATATTTAGGGTTATTATAGAGAAGGTTTGGTGTTTTTTGTAATTTTATTGGTTGTTTTTCTATTTCATTTGAATGCTATTTGTTCTTTACATTTTTCCTTGTTCATTTTAGGTACTAACTGGTTTACCAGTTAAATATACTTGGTTCTCTCCTTATTCTCATTCATTCATAAGATGTATTCTTTCCTGTATTATCATATTTGTGCCTATCTTTCTTCTTCCTCTGTGCATAAGATTCCCTTAAGAATCTTCTGCAATGCCAGGATAATGGTCCTGAACTTTTAAATTTCTGTTTATCTTGAAAGGTCTTTGTTTCTCTCTCTATTTTGAAGGATAACTTTGAAGGATATAGTAGTTTTAAATGGCTGTTATTTGCTTTCATGGCTTGAAATATATCATCCATTTCTTTCTGGATTTTAGAGAGATTATTGAATGAGCTGGTGTTATTCTAATGGTGTGCTTTGGTAAGTGGTTGGTGTTTTTCTCTTCCAGTATTTAAAACTATTTCTTTGTATTATCATTTTATCATTTTTAACTAAAATGTGACAAAGAGAAGATCTTTCCTTGTCATGTCTATTTGGGGTTGTGAATGCCTGTTTTATATGGGTGTCTATTACTTCCTCTATATTTGGCAAGTTTTCTGCTAATTTCTAGCATCAACAAAACAGATAGCAACAACTGATGATGAGGATATTGAGGAAAAGGAACACTTTCATACTGCTAGTGGGACTGTAACTAGTACAGTCATTATGGAAATGAGTATGGAGTTTCCTCAGCAAATTTAAATAGAACTACCATATGACCCAGCTATACCAAAGAAATCTAAGTCCAAATACCATAGGGACACACACACTTTCATGTACATTGAAGTACTATTCACAATTGCAAAAATAAAGAATCAACCCAGATGTCCAACAACAGATGACTAGAATAAAATCTGTGGTGCATATATATATATATATATATATATATATATATATATATATATATGGAATGGGATACTATATAGCCATAGAAAAGAGTGAAATTAAGGTCCAGTTTAAACTGGAACAGCAGCCTCAATGTGATGTAGTAAAACAAAGAAGCCAGAAAAAGGAGAAATGGATGCTTTTCCAAAGGAAAAAGATCTGGAGATACATAGAAACCACAGAGGAGATTGTAGGGTGGTACCAGGTAGCAGAATGGAGTTAAACAGTGAGAGAGAGAGAGAGTGAGAGAGAGAGAGAGAGACATCTTTAGCTATGGTTTCCAATGGGGGAATGGAACTGGAGACCTCATCCAAAGAAGTAAGCCAGATGGCACTGACCACCAGGCTGGCAATCCCACAGGACAAGCTCAAAGTCCTTGAAGCCCTTGAATTCTTCCAGGGACTTAGAAAGACAGTGGCTCATTCTGACTGGGAGTTTCAACATTGGTGAACTGATTCTTCCATGTTGAAATGATTCTCCCAGGTCTTATAGGGCTAACTGGTGCCATCTTGAGAAGGAATCTCTTATGTTAGACTGAGCTGCCCAAAGGGGATGAAAACAAAGAATTATTACTGATGGAGAGCTTAGGGGTGAGCTGCTATGGCCACAGAGTGCTACAGAGCCACAACCAGCAATTACAGTGAGTGGGGAGATGGGAAACTGACACAGTGAGAGGTATTAGCTGATACTAGCAAGCAGCTGGGGGAAGTTTCTCAGAAGCAAGCCCTACCCTCAAAGAGAGTTCCCCCATTTCCTAAGGGGAACTACAGAGACTGTCAAATCTGAGCCATCATCAGACAAAAGACTCAAACCTCAAATGACCACCACCTCCATATATTAGAGGCCACAGGGAGAAACTCCTCCAGTACTTTTTCTTATTCTTCCTTTTTTCCCTTCTTTTCTCTCCTCCCCCCCCACCCGCTATGCTGGGGATTGAATCCAGGACTTTCATGGGGTAAGTACATTGTCATGGTGTAGTAATCCCAGCTTTTTACTCATTGAATTGTGTAGGCTGTCTACAGCATAGGATTCAAGATCCTCCTGTTTCAGTTCCCAGAGACTAGAGTTAAAGGGGAGGAAGTTGATATCCACTTTTTTTCTCTTTTTAAAAATCTTCCCTTTTTTGTTATTAACATGCACTTCTTCATCTGTTTTTCAATATAATGTTTGTCTTTTTTCTTAGTTTTTTATACCTTCTCTGCCTGTGTATCGCTCTCTTTCTATTTACTATATATTAAAAGATTTAGGTGTACTACTTTATATTACTCTGTTTATGTTTACCTAATTCTGTTTGTATAACTTTTCCTTATCATGCAATCATTTCTTTAATATATAGCTCCTTTCCCTCCCTTTTCCTAACACTCACTTTCTTTCTTGATCTTCTTTTTCCTTTCTTTTACTTCATACTTGAGGCATCAGTCTGTCTCTCTTTTCTCTGTCCCCCCTTCTTAGTTCAGACAAATATTTTTGCCTTTATATTAAATATTTGTAATTGCATAGCTTACTCTGTATAATTATTGCCATTTTTTGTTCTGCAGCATTGGTGTGGCAACAGTCAGGTTTGGTCAGATATGATACTTGCTATAATAGTTTGTCTTCCTCTCTGGGAGTGGCAGTGGTGATTGTGATCTCATGAGAAAGCTGCTCACTAAGAAGACTTTCAGATAAAGCAGGAAGTGATATATATTCCTACAGGTGTGCACATCACAAACCAGAGACCCTGGAAACAAGGAAAGGCAAGACAATGAATCTCCTCTAAAAGACAATGGTTTTTAAAACACTGAATCCAAAGATAGTGAAACAGTAGAAATTTCAGATAAAAATTTAAAAGCCTACTTGTAAAAGTAATCAAGGACTTCAAACAGGACACAAATAAGCAAATTAACAAAGGAGGGAATTCAACACGTGATGTAGGTAAGAAAGTAACCAATGTAGAAGACAAAATTGGCAAAATGGATGAGAAATTCAGCAAGGAAATTGACATTTTGAAAAACAAGTTGGAAAAGAAGAACTAAATAAACCAAATAAGCATCACCTGTTGATTACATGAAGGAGAAGATAGAATAAGAGGGATAGACAAAAAGGTTGAGAAAATACTGCACTTATATATCAGTAAAGAATAAAAAATAAAAGAATATGACAATTTTCAAGAAGCTTGGGATATGATAAAGAGACCAAACATAAGAATCCATGGGGTAGAAGAAGGAGCTGAGATAATGACCAAACTCAAAGAGTAATTATTCAGTGTTATAGCTGAAAATTTCCCAAATCTTGGGGAGAAAATGGATGTCTAACCACGAGAGGCATTTAGAATACCAAACAAACATGATCAGAAATGATCTTCTCCATGACACATAATAAGAAAAATATCAGGATCACTGAACAAAGAAACAATATTAAAAACTGCAAAAGAGAACTGGGCACGGTGGTGCATGCCTATAATCCCAGGGATTCAGGTGGGAGAGGCAGGAGGATCACAAGTTCAAGACCAGAGGCAGTCTGCACAATTTAGTGAGACCCTGTCTTAAAAACTAAAAATGATAGGCTGGAGGTGCAGCTCAGTGGTGCAACACCTGCAAAGCATGGCAGCACAAGGCCCTGGGTTCAAACCCCAGCACTGGAAAAAAAAAAAAGCTTCAAGTGAAAGACACTAACTCACTTACCCACAAGAATTACATCAGACCTCTAAACACAAACCCTAAAATCTAGGAGAGGATGGAATGACATTTTATGCCCTGAAAATAAACAATTGCCAATTAAGATTGTTATATCTATTATCCAACAAAGGTATCATTTAAAATTAATGGAAAAATAAAGACATCCCAAGATAAGAACACACACAAAAACAGCACATTACCACCAAGACGACACTGTAGAAGACCAATATGAGAGCACAGGAAAGGATAAATTTCATGGGAGGAACAGGCAAACTAAGAGGAACTGTGAACATAACAGACATTTAAGTCAAGAAATCAGAAATCCAGAATATATATAAAGGAGAAAGAAAAGAATGAGTAGTATATGAACCATCCAGGAAAGCTCCAAACATAGTAACAAGAACAAGCATATGTCTACCAGTGATAACCCTAAATATAAGTGGTCTTACCTCTCCAATTAAAAGACATAGATTAGTCGACTTGATTAAAAAATAAAATCCAATAATTTATTGCCTATAAGAAATATATCACACTGGCAAAGACATTCAGAGACTGCAAATGAAAGGGTGGAAATTGATATAACAAATATATGGAAACCCAAAAGAAAGAAAGAAAAAAAGAAAGAAAGAAAGCAAGCAAGCAAGCAAGCAAGCTATGCATAAATTGAAACATAAAAAAAAATCACAATTAAACTTAGCATAGAAGGGATAATTTAAGGAGTGGAAAAAAGGAGGCAGGATCTGGCAGAGGGAAGTGAAGATTGGAGAAGATAGGAGAGGGAGGAAGGGGGAAAGGTCAGTCTCATTGTAAACAGAACAACATTATGAGTATGTTGAAAAAAGAGGAAGATAGAAAAATAATAAAACCTACTAGAATAGCTAAAATTAAAAAAAACAGTTATAATACCAAAGGTTGGCAATAATAAAAAAGGACTAGATCATTCATGTAATACTGCTGAGAATGTAAAAATGTAGATCACTATAGAAAAAAGTTTGGACTCATACCAAAATTGGGATGCACATATTTAGAAAAATATTCTCACACACACACAAAAATGCAAGTAGAAAGGAGACCTTTGGTTGGAGGGGGGGATGAGGGAGAAGGGTCATGACAGGGTAAGGGGGAAGTTATGTGATCAATGTACAATGAAATGCATATATGGAAATTTATGTAATGAAACCCATAAAGTTGTACATTAAAAGTTACTAATAAAAGAGAAAATAATGAAGAAAAAATTAAGCATAAAAAACAAGTAGCCATCCTAGTATAAGACAACATAGACTTAAAGTTAAAACTAGTACAAAGAGACAAAGAGGATCACTACATATTAGTAAAGGAAATAACCAAGAGGTTATAACAATTTTAAATATATATGCAGTAAACTTTGGTGCTCCTAACTTCATTAAAAAAACACTAATGGACTTATGGACTTAAAGGGATGGATAGGTCAAGATACAATAATACTAGATGACTTCAATACCCCATTTTCATCAATAAATTGACCATCTTGACAAAAAAACAAAGAAACTTCATAATTAAACATCACATTATATCTAATGAACTTAATATATACAGAATATATACAGAATATTCCCCCCAAAACTTACAGAATATACATTCTTCTTGGTATCCTATGTAACTTTTTCTAAAATAAGTCACATTTTTTCCCATGAGTCAAGTCTTAACAAATACAGAAAAGTTAAAATAATTCTGTGTATCATATCAGATCATAATGGAATAAAAATAGAAGTGAACAGCAAGAAAAATTACAGAAACTATACAAATATATGGAGGTGAACCATACACTCTTACTTGATCAATGGGTGCTTGGCAAAATCAGACAGAAATCTAAAAAAGTTCTTAGAATGAAATGTAAATGAAAACACAACCTACCAGAACCTTTGGCCTATAGCAAAGACAATTTTAAGAGGGAAGTTTAGAGTTATGAGTGCCTGCATTAAAAAATAAGAGCAGGCATAAACAAATAATGATGCACCTCAAGCTCTTAGAAAAAGCACAAACAAAACCAAAAACCAGGAGACAGAAAGAAATTATAGAGTCCAGAGCAGAAATTAATGAACTGGAGACAAATAAAATAATACAAACAATTGATAAAACAAAGAGCTGGTTGTTTGATATGATAAACAAGATTGACAAACTGTTAGCCAAACTAACGAAAGGACAGAACAAAATGTTTCAAATTAAGAAAATTAGAGATGAAATAAGCACTTTGAGTTTTACTACATATTAGCCATAAGGCTCCATAAAGTTTGTAGGTTGATGAAAGTATTGCCAGAAGTGATGGAAAGGATGCATAAAGGAAAAAAAAATGCTGTATTGTTCTGTACCTCATCATCATTTACTAATAAAGGGGAACAAAGAAACCAATGGTGAATAAAAAAAGGGAAATGAAAACTAAAACAACAATACCAACAACAACAAAAAATGCAAAAAAAAAAAAAAAGAAAAAGAAAATTAGAGATGGAAAAGAGGAACATAATAAGAGATAACAACAAAATCCAGAGACTCATTAGGCAATATTTTGAAAAATTATATTTTAATAAACTGGAAATCATAGATGAGATGGATAAATTCTAAGATATATACGACCTGAAAAACTAAAGTGAAAAGAATATAATCAACTTAAGTAAGCCTGTAACACATAGTGGACTGAAGTAGTAATACAGAGTTTCCACCAAAGAAAGCCCAGGACCAAAAGGATGCACAGCTGAATTATATGAGACATTTAAACAAGAATTAATGCTAATGTTTCTTAAGATAATCCATAAAATACAAATGGAAGGAACAATAGCATACCCATTCTATGAAGTCAGTATTATCTTGATAGCAAAACCAGATAAAGATACATCAAAAAAGGGAAACTAGATACAAATTTTCCTGATCTACTTGAATGCAAAAATTCTCAAGAAAACACTTCCAAATTAACTTCAACAACAAATTTAAAATATCATATACTATGATCAAATCGGTTTCATTCCAGAGATGCAAGTCTGGTTCAACATACACAAAACAATAAATAAAATATAGCACATAAATAGACCCAGAAATAGAAATCATATGTTCCTATCAATTTATGCAGCAAAGGCCTTTTAAAAAGTTCAAAATCATTTCTTAAATCCTTGAAGAAACAAAGAATTGAAGAAACATACCTCAACATAGTAAAGGAAACCTTCGAAAAACCCACAGCCAAGATCATATTAAATGGAAAAAACTTAAAGCATTTCCCTGAGAATCAGGAATAAGACAAGGAGGTCCACTGTCTCCATTGCTATTCAATGTAGGAATTGAACAATTAGGCATAACAGTATGACAAGGCAAAGAAATAAAATGGATCCAAACAGGAAAGGAAGAATTTAAATTATCCTTACTTGTAGATGTTATGATGTTGTACTTAAAAGGCCCTAAAGACTCCACCAGAAAACACTTAGATCTGATAAACTCTTTCAGTAAAGTAGGATACAGGATTATCACTAAAAATCATTAGCACTTTTTATACAAATAGTGAGTAGGTAGAGAAAGAAACCAGGAAAACAATCCCGCATACACTAGTTTCAAAATAAATGAAATATCTGTGAATTAACCTAACCAAGGAAGAAAAAGTCCCCTACAATGAAAACACTAAAACACTAAAGAAAGATATTAAAGAAGACACCAGATCTCCCATGCTCATAGACTGGGAGCATCAATAATTTGAAAATGATATTACTGAAAGCAACAAATAGATTTAATGCAATCTCCATCAAAATCCCAATGACATTCTTCACAGAAATAGAGAAAGCAATCATAAAATTCATATAGAAACATGAAAGACTTCAAATCACTGAAGTGATCCTGAGTAGAAAGAACAATGCAGAGGATATCACAATTCCTAATTTTAAATTATACCACAAAGATATAGTAACAAAAATTACATGGTACTAGTGTGTGCACACACACACACATGCAATAAATAAATAAAAATTTAAAAAATACAGACAAGTAGACCAATGGAACAGAATAAATGATCAAGAAATAAACTGATACAACTAGAGTATCCTGATATTTGACATAGGTGCTAAAAATATAATTTGTAGAAAAGGAAGCCTCTTCAACAAATGCTGCTGGGAAAACACTGTATATCCTTACTTAGAAGAATGAATGAAACTAGAACCTTCTCTCTCACTTTGTACAAAAATCAGTTCAAAATGGATCAAAAATCTTAATGTAAAACCTAACACTAAAACTGCTACATGAAAACATAGGGAAAACACTTCAAGACATAGACATAGGAAAGGATTTTGTGAATAGGATCCCAAAAGAACAGGAAAAAATAGAATGAATTGAAAAATGGAATTATATTAAATTAAAAAGTTTTTGCACTGCAAAGGACACAATTATCAGAGTGAAGAGATAATTTACAGTATGAGAGAAAACCTTTGCCAGCTATACATCAAATATTGCTGCTGTTGTTTTTGTTAGGTGCTGGTGAATCCCGTCCAATACATACTAAACTTATAGAGTTTCCAATGGCTAATTGTTTCTGGATTGCTTTGGGAGTGGATTGCCACATCCTTTCCCCATTTTTGTGGTGCTGGGATTGAACTCTGGTCCTTACAGAGTGCAGCGTAGCAATCTACCAACTGAGCTAAACCACAGCTTCATACATCAGGTTGTTGTTGTTGTTGTTAGGTGCCATTGAGTCGGTGTCTGACTCAGTGACCCTACATACAACAGGTGAAACACTATTGTCAGTGTTTCTCTGCTACTCATAGGGTTTTCAATGGTGGATTGATATTTTGGGCTGCCAGGTCCTTCTCCCAAGGCTACAGAATCTGGTGTTTTCAGGCAGTCTCTCATCCAAGTACTAAACAGGCCCAACCCTGCTTAGCTTCTGAGATCTGACGAGATTGGAAGCCCCAGTGCTATGACTGCAGGCATATATCAGGTAGGGGATTAATATCTAAAGTATAAGAAAAGGCTCAAAAACCAAAGAAAGTGAAGTATCCAGTCAAAACATGGGCATAAGAACTGAACAGAGACATTTCAAAATAAGAAATGGAAATTGCCAACAATCATATTTTTAAAAATGTTCAGCATCCTTGAGATACCATCTCACTCCACTGAGAATGGCTACCATCAACAAAACAAGCATCAAAAAATGCCGGTGAAAATGTTAGGAGAAAGGAAACCTACAACACTGCTAGTGGGAATGCAGATTGGTCAGCTACTATGGAAATCAATATGGATATTACTCAAAAAATTAAAAACAGAACTACCATAGGATCTGACTGTATCACTCCTAGATACACATTCAAAGAAATATAAGTCAATGTATCACAAGATGTCAGCTAGGTCATGTTTTTGTGGCATTACATTATTCACAATAGCAAAGATGTTGAGTCAACCTAGATGTCCATCAGCAGATCAGTGGATAAGGAAATTGTGGTATACATGCATAATGGGGTTTTATTCAGCCATAAAGAAAAAATTGTATTATTTTCCGGGAGATGAATGGAACTAGGGATCATCATTTTAAGCAAAATAAGCTAGACAGAAAGAAAAACATCACATGTTTTCTGCTATATGTGGATGTTAGACTTCAACATATACTCAATATTAAAACATATAGGTCATGAAAGTAGAAGGGACCTATGTAGAGAAATGTAATGGATGAAAGAAAATGGGGAGGGGCCAAGAAAAAAGGGTAACTAGAGAAAAGAAAGTAAATATCACATATGTTGCCTTTACAACTAAATCAGGAAGTATATAGATGGATATACTCACAATAAAAACATGCAAGTCGAAGGGGGATGATTGGTGGGAAAGGAGGAGACAGGAGCAACAGTCAAGAGAGGGTAAAAGGAGGAAGTGAATATGAGCAATGTCCAATGAAATCAATGTGTGGAAATATCACGAGACCCATCAAGTTGTACATTAAAAATTATCAATAAAAAGATGACTGGGAATAAAAAGAAGAGTGAAATTTTGTCATTTCCAAGGAAATGGATGGATCTGGATATCATCATTTTGAATGAAACAAGCCAGAATCAGAAAGAGAAATGATCCATGTTTTCACTCACATGTAGCAGCTAGAATTATCTTAAAATGAAATCTGTGTGTTTATGTTTGTGTGTGTATCTAAAGATGGAAAGTTAAAAGGGACATATCTGGAAGGGGGAAAGTTACGGGAGCAATATGGAGAGGAACAGGGAGAGAACAAGTGCAAATACAAATTAAATAATAATAGTAAGAATTTGTTGTTGTTGTTAGGTATCCTAGAGTCAGGTCCGACTCAGCCACCCTACCTACTATAGATGAAAGAATCTCTGACACTGTGCCATGCCTAGCATAATATCAATGCTTCTCTGCTATTCATAGGGTTTCCCGTGGCTGATTGTTCTTTGGAAGTGGGCTGTCAGGTCTTTCTCTCAAGCTTACAGCACTTAGTATTCCCAAGGGATCTCCCATCCAGTCCTGACACCTGCTTAGCTTCCGAGATCTGACAAGATCGGATGTCAAGATGGTACAGTACAGGCTAGGGACTTTATAATGAACAGAAAAATATTGGCTCACATTTCTAGAGAGTGAGAAAGAGTCCAAGACTAAAGTTCTTCTTTCTGCATTATCCTATAGCAGAAGGCCTCAAAAGGCAGAAGGGCAAGAGAGACGGAAAACAGAAAGATAAAAAGGGCCAAACGACCTTTTTAAGAACCCAACTCTATGATAATAAAGCCACTCAGTTGATAATAATATTAATCCATTCAGGAAGGTAGTGCATTATTATATCTCAAAAAATTCACTCAATGTTACATTGGTGATTAGGTTCCAACACATGATTTTTAGAGGACACATTCAACCCATAGCAGTAGCCTCATGAGCGATTTGTCTGTATACTTACTATTCGCACAGATTCCCAAATGATTGCAGTCTTTATAAGCTGTCCTTTGGGTAAATTGGACTTTGCCTACACAATTCAGTTAAAAAACTTCAGACTATTTCAAAGCATTGCTATAGGGTATGGTAATTATAAAAAAACATGAATGTGAAGCAAAAGCAAAGGTGGTAGGAGAATAGCACATCAATCAAATTCATGCTTTAGAATATGCTGTCATTAAAAATTCAAAGTAAAGAATTTTACTAATTTTATTTAACCTTTTTAGCCACTGCAATTTTGTGTGTGGCAAGGGAGCTTTCTCATGCCAGAGAAGAGGTAGTTCACAGTTAATTTTTCAAATTGCTTTAAAAAGGTCACCCATACCTTTTTAAAGTCTATATTCAGAGAAAGAATATAATTGTCAGTCAATTTTTATTTCAAATACATTATGTAGGTTTGCATTTGATGTACATGATGTTCCCTGTCTTTTAGCATTTACTCTCATTCTTCTCCAACCTAATTTTTATATACAGAGTTCTCTATGAAAACTCTGACTGGTTTTTTGCCAGTAACTGTCTCATTGATAAATTATAGCTCCAGGTTCTTTCAGAGAGCTGCTTTTGTAGAAAATTTCTGTGCTTGCTTTTGTAGAAAATTTCTGTGCTTAGCTTGAAAAGATATTGAA
>VMDO01025337.1:0-28369 GCA_007922755.1 Pedetes capensis
TTCAGAACATGTTAAATATAAGCAATTCTGGGAAACTGATCGATAGTAGAGATATCTAAGAGTACATTCCAAAATAAACATGCCAAATTACATGGATGCATACCACAATATTTTCAGGGTATATTTTCATTCACATCAGGAGAATGGAACCTGAAAGTATAGTTTTATGTTTTTAATTGAGATGCTCAACAAAGGATCTTATAACTATGAGGTGCGTTCTGTAAGGTTTTTGGTAGCCATAAAGCAAAAACAGATAGTAGACACAGAAAAGTAAAAGCAAGGAATAAAATTATATCACTGAGGACATTCACCTTTCCAGAAAGGAAGACATTTATATACATACATATGTTTATATAATTATTAATGCATATATATACATATATATATTTCATTTCTATGAGTGGGTTTTGAAACAAATATATACAATGCCGACAAAAACAAAATAATTAGCCATTTAATCTACTTTCTCTTTCTGCTCTTTAAGTACATATGAAATTATATTTATGGCCCAAGAAGATAATCTGGGACAACATTATTCTTTACAACCACTTGGTGACTCTGAGGAGAAGAAATCATGGGAATATACCTCCCCAGTGAAACATGAAATTTTATATTTTGAAATTCTGAAGTCACTGAAATGAACAATAAGCCTCTTACTTTTCTCAATATATTATAGATTCTTTGATCACAAACCATCTCTACCCACCTAGATAATATAATTATGGAAATTTTGTAAAAGGCATCTAATATGGAAGATGCTTGTATGGCCTCATAAGGAAACTATTTTTCATGAAAGGTTCAGGAATTACTTAATAGTATATAAAAGGACAATTTCTTTGCCTTACAATAAATCTACATGTAATTACACCAACCAAGGGAATAGGCTGAATCTAGTCTCTCAGTATGACCACTGGCTTGTTGAAAACCTTTTGTACCCTATCCATTTTCCACAAATTTCCTTCCTTTGAAACAGATCCATAAAATTCTGTTAACACAGAACCCCCAACTCTGCTTCTGTGGGAGCAGAAAAAAGAAGTGGAGTTTAGACATTGAAGTCATTTGCCAAATAACACAGAGCTGGAAATAAAAAAGGCAAAGTTAGCTCTGAAGCCCAGTTGAGAAATATTTAGAGATCATACAGCCCCATAATTCTTGGAAGAATTTTGTGATAAACTGGGCAATGTGGCACATGACTGTGATCACAGAGTCTCAGGAGGCTGGGGCAGGAGAATGATGAGATCAAGGCCATGGATAGTCTGAGCAAGTAAGCTAGATTGTGTCTCAAAATAAAAATTAAAGGGGGTTGGGTGTTAGGGTTTGAGCTCAGTGTTAGAATACTTCATAAAGTCATGGATTCAACCACCACCCCACTCAAGGACAAAAAGGAGAGGAAGAAAGAAGAAGCAGGAAGAGGCAGAGGAAGAGGAGAATGAGGAGGAGGAAGAGGAGGAAGAGGAGAAGAGGAAGCAGCAGCAGCAGCAGCAGCAGCAGCAGCAGAAGAAGAAGAAGAAGAAGAAGAAGAGGAGGAGGAGGAGGAGGAGGAGAAGGAGAAGGAGGAGGAGGGGAAGAGGAGGAGGAGGACGAGAAGAAGAGGAAGAAGACAAGGAAGAGGAATAGGAGGGGAAGAAGAAGAAGAAGAGGAAGAAGGAGGAGGAGGAGAACGAGGAGGAGGAAAGGAGGAGGAGAAGGAGGGAATAAAAAGAATTAGGAAGAAAATGAGGAGGAGTAGGAGGAGAGAGAATAAGAAGAATAGGAGGAGGAGGAGGCAGCAGGAGCATGAGAAATGGAGAAGTAGAGTGCAGGAGGAACTTAGAGATGAAAGGCTTAGGAAAGTTGGCTCATCAGGATTTCTGTCACATTAACTCTAGCCACACCACTCTGGAATCCAACCCAGTCAGGTCTTCGAAGCTGCCTAGCCGTATGATGGAAGACCATCTGGGAACTGCAGGTGCGGCAAGCTAAGAAGGACCTGGCAGTCCACTCTTGAAAAAAACACATATTGAAAACCTTACGAATAATAGAGAAACCCTGACATAGGGCAGAGCATGACTGAGTGTTGGCTAGTGTTTCACCTAATGTAGAAATTGTCGCTATGAGTCAGACCATAGTCCAGGGCACCAAAAAACCACAACAATTAATTGTACCCAAAGCAGACGACACAATCACAACACCAATTTCCTAAGGAGATATCTCAAGGCTCCCTTTATCTCCTTATTCCTCAAACTATAGATAAAGGGATTCATCATTTGAGGAATCACACCATACATCAGTGAAGCCACGACATTGTTTGTGGGAGAATCAGTGACGTTTGGACTGAAGTACACTCCAAACCCTGTGCCATAGAATAAGGAAACAACAGACAGGTGAGATCCACAGGTGGAAAAGGCTTTATACCTTCCCCCAGCTGACGGGATTCTCAAAACAGAGGTGATAATGTGAGCATATGAGACAATAATCCCAGCAAGAGGAATACCACCAAAGAGGCTACCCACCACATATAACAGAATATTGTTGATGAGGGTATCAGAGCAGGCGAGCTTGAGGACCTGAACGAGTTCACAGAAGAAGTCTGGGATGTCCAGATCTGTGCAGAAGGACAGCTGCAGAAGCATCAGAGTGTGGAGCAGGGCATACACAATGCTAAGGAGTAAGGAGAAGAGAACCAGCAGGGCACAGAGGTGGGGGTTCATGATGACTGTGTACCTCAGGGGGTGACAAATGGCCACATAGCGGTCATAGGCCATCACTGCAAGGAGACAATTTTCTAAACCAGCAAAAGTGCTGATACAGGAGACCTGGGAGAGGCAGCCTGTGTAGGTGATGCTCTGAGTCTGCGCCTGGATGTTGACCAGCGCCTTTGGGATGGTGGTGGTGCTTGTACAGATGTCAGTGAAGGACAGGCTGGAGAAGAAGAAGTACATGGGCGAGTGGAGGTGGGAGTCAGTGCTGACGGCCAGGATGATGAGCAGGTTGCCCAGGATGATGACCAGGTACACGGCCAGGAACAGGCAGAAGAGGAAGGGTTGTGTGTCTGGATCATCTGTCAACCCCTTGAGAAAGAATTCTACAGTAGCTGTTTGGTTTCTTGCTTCCATATTGTCAAAGACTCTAATGCACGTGATGGAGTGGAGTGTTAATAAAATGTATGGGCAGTGGCAGCAGCTGGGAACTCTTAGAAATTCAAATTCTGGTCCCAAGTCAAGATCTACTAGTGATACACTCTCAGGATGAGGACAGTGTTCCGTGTTGACAAGCCTCTGGATGGTTGTGTTCCGTGCTGAAATTTGAGAACTGCTTCGCTAAAAAGAAAAATTTCATCATCTGTTCTGTGAACTCAAACCAACATGCAAATGTTCTCCACGACTCTGTCCTTCCAACCTTATAGTCCCTGTCCCAATTTCCCCTGCACTCTCTTTAATGAGACAAATTTTCACTGAATAACAACTCTGTTTCATGCATTGTGCTAAGTGCTAAAAATAATAAGCTTCATCTTTTTACCCTGAATTATTCCAACATACAAAAAGATACTTCATGAAATCTGTCATCTAGAACGCTACGGTTGTTCAGCTTTGTTTTCTCTATATATCACTGAAGATCTTGTCAGCTTGCAAATACGTTCATTCATATCATATCTCCATTCTTCCACAAAGCCACTAGGAAAGATGGAGTTATATTGTGAATGTGAAATAAACAGCTAGTGACAAAAACTCTGTCACAGATCAGATGGTCTGACTCTAGAGTTGACCCTCCTGCCCTACCCCTGTTACCTGGAGAGCTCAGAATTACTTTCCCAAACAATCACTCAGGTATCTTAATTTACCTTGGGAATTCCAATCTTTTATTGTGGTGCAAATGGCTAGCCTTTCCTGAACCTTCAAGGTAAGTCTAGCTCTAGTGTGAAATGATGTACAGCAGATGAATGGCATCCATCCAGGGGCACCTGAGTGAATACTAAGTAATGTTGCCTCTGTACTCGAATCACATAATAGTTCCCCACAGAAATGCAAGTCCTCTTCTACCGTAATTATTGCAGGGCAAGCTGCACAACTACTTCCTGGAGATTTTCTGTCTCATCCTAAGGAGTTCTGCTATGAGGTAGTAGGTCTCATAGCATTATGAAAGAAAGCAGGTAAATGAGAGAAAGAGTGAAATGGATGGACTAAGAAGACAGGTGAAAGTAAAAAATTATGCTGAAATTCAGAAAACAGAAATTTAACAGATAACACACAATTAAAAGATTCTTAGCAGAAAATCAGGGTCATACCAGGTGCGCATGTGCAGAGCAATGGTCCCTATATCCAGGAGTACCCTGAGGTGTCTGTGACAGCATGTGCCACTTGGTGTAATATTGGACTCAGACACTCTCAATTTCATGCAGAGCACAAGCTTTGAGCAGGGGAAAAGGCATCAAATGCTTTGCAAATCTAGGTCTTTCGTTTATGCAATGGAAAAATGAATGCTGGATGTGTTAGTTCCTTTGGTTGTGGTAATCATTTTGCAAAGCTTATGTAAACCCAAACATCACATTGCATATCTTGAACACATACAAATTTAATTTGATTATATTTCAGTGAAGCTGGGAAATTCCTGTGAATGTTATGCAATGAGAAATGAATGGCATCAGGGCATCTAAAACAGTACTCCGCATACAGGAGCCTCATACTCTCAGGTTACTGCCTTTGTTGTCACTATCATAAAGTATTGCTCTAGGCACTGCCCATTACTCAGAAAGCAGTGCTGGCTTGGTAAATTCAAGGAGAGAGGAATGGAATTGAATATTCCTAGCATAACAAATGTAAGTTTCAGGGAAATGTTTGCATGTAAATCACCTCTGAGAATGTTGGTTACATAGAAAAATGAGAACGAAAACCTCAGTGATACCAATATTCACCAGGCGTGGATGTAGGATGAAATACAAAGCAATTAAAATGAATTTGATAAATAACATATATCAGCCTCACACTTGACCTCAGTGTTGAAGCATTAACTAAAGGGCTTTGGGTTTCTTGATTGGTTTCATGAAAAAGCATATTCTATAAACGCACCTGGATACAGAAGATGTGTCCATACGTAGTAAAGACAGATAGAGTAGACAGGTCTTGGTCAAGAAGTTCACCTCTGAGAGGAGGCTCGGATGTTGCATCATGACTGGGGCAGGGAAGCTGTTTGAGGTGGGCACAGGCTGACTCCTGTGGTATCTGGAACCCCAAGGTTCAGTTTCCAAACATCCTCCTTAGAACAGATAATTCACTGTCATTGTGATCCCAGGCATGCATATCCTTGAAAATGAACTCAGTTGTTGTTGTTAGGTGTCATCAATTTGGTGTCCAACACATAGTGACCCTATGTACAACAGGCAAAACACTATTGTCAGTGCTTCTCTGCTGTTCATAGGGTTTTCACTGGTGGATTGATTTTTGGGAGTGGGTTCTCAGGTCCTTCTCCCTAGCCTACAGCACCTGGTGTTCCCAGGCGGTCTCCCATCCAAGGACTAACCAGTCCTGACTCGGCTTAGCTTCTGAGATCTGAGAGGATTGGATGCCACAGTGGTACCGCTGCAGGATGAAGGGTATAAACAGAACTTTCATAAATTTTTGATACAAGGGAGAAGCAAAATGAGACTGTAGTCAGAGAGAAGAGTTCTGGAGAGGCTTTTATTTTTTGTTGTTGATGTTTTAAGAAAAATTTAAATATGAGATATTAGTGAAATTTGTCTAATCAAATGCTGACCATTGACCAAGACAGAAAAGATGAGAGCATTTCCATAACCATGGCCTTAACTATGAAGGAATGAAGGAATTCAATGATCAGTTTGAGTGTTGATCTTCACTATATGCATATACAATTGAATATATTTGTCACTTGCAAAGTCATAAAGAAAATGAAGGAGAAGGAGGAGAGGAAAATGTCAAGGGGGAAGAGGAGGAGGCAAGGTGTAGGGGAAGAAGTAGGAAGAGGAGAAAGAAGAAAAGAAGAATGAAGCCGGGGTGGAGGAGGAGAATAAGGAAGGCTTATCTGTTGTTAGAATGTGGTCATTAGCAAGAGGGACAATTAAAATGATGGAGTCTATGTTGTTGTTAGGTCTCATTGAATTGGGTCTGACTGACCGTTATCCTAATACAAAAGAACAAAACACTCCTCAACATTGCGCCTTGCCTGGCACTATGTCAGTGCTTCCGTGCTATTCATTGGGATTTCAATGGCTGATTGTATTGGGATTGTTTTGGAAGTGGGCTGCCAAGTCCTCCCATTTTTGTGGTGCTTGGAATCAAACCCAAGGTCTCAGAGAGAGCAGTGTAGGACTCTACCAACTGATCTAAACCCCAACCCACAGTATTTATAGAAGAGGAAATTAGAATACAGACAAGGCAAAGTCTATGTGAAGACCCTGGGAAGACCCAAGCCAAGGAGAGAGACCTCAGGAAGAACAAAACATTAGATGTCCCAATGCTTCAATTTCTAACCTGCAGAACTGTGAGAAGAAAACTTTTTTATTAACCCACTCAGTCCATTGTACTTTGTTATAGCTTCACTAGAAATTTAATACACTGACCAAACCTCTCCAAATCAGCACTGAAAGAATTCAACTAAGTGCCAGAGTATTTTACAAGAATCAACATGTTACAGAAGCAGATTTAAGTTTAGAAGGAAAATGTTCCCTGCTGCTCTGAAGAGATAGAGAAGGAGCGCAGGAGAATTGAGACCTGGCTGATGATCTGAGAAGATGCAAATGAGAACTTGTGAAGAAGGAGCCTGCCATGCAGGGGCTGAGTGGGAACCTGTTTCTCTTCATGCTGTGAATGTCCTTTCCTCTTCCCATGGGTGCTGTTGCAGCAAAACATCTGTCCTTCTGTCCAAATCATTAACTAAGAGGCCCTGCGTGGTCTGAGTGCCCTCAGCAGAAATGAAGCTCCACCTCTCACCTGGATGTGGAGCAGGGAAGAGCTGTTCTCAGAAAGGGCAGGCACAGCGCCTGAGTCCATGGGCCCCGGTCAGGAAGGATCCTCTCAGGGACAAGGCTCCCCTGTTGCTTCCTGATTGGGAAGGGCTGTGGAGTGAGGTGTGCATTGACCATACCCTACAGTCTCAGTGTCCCTTCAGGCTCAATATCCAAAGCTCCTCATTATAACAGATATGTTATTAAGGCAGATCCCAGGAGGGCATGTCCTTAAGGACCAGCTCTGTAGAGAGGAGGTGTCCAGGATGGCTGACCTCATCATCCTGAGGCCAGCTGAACATCAACCCAATCACCGCATTGTTTTTGTTTGCCTCCATTACATGGACCTTTCACACAGAACACATTGGACTTCTTTAAAATTCCAGCCTGCACTATTAGCTATCTTTATCTATTTTATCATATAACAAACCCTAATCAATTTTTTTTCTTGCAGTCCTGGGGTTTGAACCCAAGAGCTTCACACCTGCATGCTTTGCAAGAGCTGTACCACTGAGCTATACCCTCAGCCCATTCTTTAACTTTTTTTGAAACAAGGTCTTGGTCAGTTACACAGACTGCCTCTGATATCAAACTTGCGATCCTCTTGCCTCCACCTCCTGAGTGGCTAGGATTACAGGTGTGTGCCACCACATCCAGCTCTAATTGAATTTTTGCCTGCAGCTGTACCACTGGGGCATCCGATCATGTCAGATCTGGGAGATGAGCAGGGTCTGACCTGGCTAGTCCTTGGATGAGAGACCACCTGGTAATACGAGGTGTATAGGCTTGGGAGAAGCACCTTGCAACCCACTCCCAAAAACTAATCAGCCATTGAAAACCCAATGAATAGCAGAGATGCATTGACAATACTGCTGGACATGGCACAAGGTTGGGTAGTGTTTTATCTGTTGTATATCAGGTCACTATGACTCAAACCTAACTCCACCACACCTAACAACAACATATTCCCTAGTATAAAAGAAGAAAAGAATTAGGTCCAGAAGTGTTCACTTTGGTATGCTCATACAGAGTCACTTTTATAATACAAAATGTGTGTGTGTGTGTGTGTGTGTGTGTGTGTGTGTGTATGGTGTATAGCTGCTCTCATCAGATCTGATTTATAGTGACCCTGTGTACAACAAAACAAAATACTACCTGACACTGTTCCATGCCCAGAACTATGATGAGTGCTTCTCTGGTATTCATAGGATGTTTGATTGTATCAAGAGTGGGCCTTTTCCGAAGCCTACAGCACCTGATATTTCCGGACGGTCTCCCATCCAAGTACTAACCAGGCCCTATTCAACTTCTCTTCTGAGACCTGAGGAGATGGGATGCCAGTATGGTATGGCTGCAGGCAGTGGATGCATAGATACTTATAATTATAAGTTAAAGCAGTAATACAGTCAATATTCAATAAAATGCAACTAGTTGGGGTCAGTCCTATGTACGGCTTAGTGAAATTCGAATCCTGTTTTTCATAAAGAGCTGTTCAAAATGGATTCTCAGTAACCAAAATGGACTAAGTATATATATGATCATTCATCCTCTTTCTAGAAATATAGTGCCTATTTTTCATTCAGAATACTCATATACTACTTGTTTATAGTGTAAGTACACACACACATATATTTCCACACAGAAACAAGTACAAACATTGCTTATCTAAGAGAGAAACAAGTACAAACATATTGCTGATCAAAGATTGATAAATTGGTTATCACTATTACGGCATAGGGCTGGGATTTAGCTCAGTTGGTAGAGCGCTGCGCTGCAGTCTCTGAGGTCCCGAGTTCAATTCCCAGCACCGCAAAAATGGGAGAAGGACCTGGCAATCCACTCCCAAGGCAATCCCGAAACAGTCTGCCATTGAAAACCCTATGAGGGTCGCTATGAGTCGGATACTGACTCGACAGCACCTAACAACAACAACAATAACAATTACGGCATAAAACTGCAAGTGGTCAGAAAAGATTAATGATTGTGCCTAAATATGTTTAGAGCTTGTTTGTTCCCACAAACTATGTAGTTTTAGCTGGCTGAGGTACTGTGATCATTGAGGCAGGTAGTGTTGATGCAGGGGAAGATCCAACAGGTTCTTTGCTCAGAAGAGAGATTCCTGAAATCATCAACTCATGATAGACATATTTCATGGATGAGTTGGCAGTGCAGGGAGTGGATGAACTATGTAAGGAAAAGGGCTAAGACATAGAACTAAGTTAGGATTTCTGTCTGACACTAAAGGTAAACGTGAATTGCAAGTGGTTGCAACGTCCATTTCCAAAATAAGACTGTCAGGCTTGAGCACGGGAAGAAGAGTTACAATAAGCAGGCCTCATGAACACAGACCAGGAAGGAAGATGTTGCCGAATTAGAACGTTAAATATAGGCAATTCTGGGCAACTGGTCGATACTATATGAGATATCTAAGAGAACATTCCAAAATAAACATGCCAAAATACATGGATGCACACCACAATATTTTCAGTGTATATTTTCATTCACATCAGGAGAATGGAACCTGAAACTATAGTTTTATGTTTTTAATTGAGATGCTCAACAAAGGATCTCATAACTACGAGGTGCGTTCTGTAAAGTTTTTGGTAGCCAAACAAACAAAACAGAGTGTAGCAAAAACAGAGTGTAGACACAGAAAAGATAAAAAGCAAGGAATCAAATTATATCACTGAAGAAATTCACCTTTCCAGAAAGGAAGATATATATATATACACACACACACATAAACACACACACATACACACACATACACATATATGATATATAGTATGTATTATATATACATATAATATAATAACATAATATAATGTATATTAGGAGAGATCAATCCCTGGAGAAGGACATCATGTTTGGGAGAGTGGCAGGTCAATGCAAAAGAGGAAAACCCTCCACCAGATGGACTGACACAGTGTCTGCAACAATGGGCTTAAACATAAATAAGATCGTTTGCCTGGCACAGAATCGGCAAGTGTTTCGATCTGCTGTACATAGGGTTGCTATGAGTTGGACTCGACTTGACGGCACCTAACAACAACAACAACATGTATATATAATTTTTAATACACACATATATACATATATATTATACATATTTCATATCTATGAAAGTGGGTTTGGAACAAATATATACAATGCTGATAACAAAAAGAAATTAGCCATTTAATCTTGTTTCTCTTTCTGCTCTATAAGTATATATGAAATTATATTTATGACTCACCAAGATAATCTGCAATAACATTATTCTTTACAACTACTTGGTTCCTCCGAGGAGAACAAGTTATAGGAATACACCACCTCAGTAAACAATGAATTTTATATTTTGAAATTCTGAAGTCACTGCAAGGAACAAGAATTCTCTTACTTTTCTCAATATATTATAGTTTCTTTATCACAAAACCATCTCTATTCACTGAAATAATCTAACTATGTGACTTTTCTAAATGTCATGGAGTATGGAAGATGCTTGTATGACCTCATAAGGAAACCATTTTTCATGAAAGATTTCAGAAATATTTTAATAGTATATGAAAGGTCAATTTCTTTGCTTCACAATGAGTTCACATGTAATTACACCAACCATGGGAATAGGCTGAATCTAGTCTCCAAATATGACCACTGGCTTGCTCAAAACCTTCTGTGCCCTGTCCATTTTTCACAAATTACCTTCTTCTGAAACTGACCCATAAATTTCTGTTAACCAGAACCCCACAACTCAGGTTCTGCTTCTGTGGGAGCAGAATGAAGAAACAGAGCTCAGACATTGAAGTCATTTGTCAAATATCACAGAGCTGGAAATAAAAAAGGCAAAGTTAGCTCAGAAGCCCAAGTTGAGAAGTATTTAGAGATCACAGAGCCGTAATTCTTGGAAGAATTTGGTGATAAACTGGGCACTGTAGTACATACCTATGACCCCAGTGACTCAGGAGGCTGTAGCAGGAGAATTGAGAGATCAAGGCCATGGATAGTATGGCAACTAAGCCAGACGCTGACTGAAATAAAAAATAAAAGGGGATTAAGGGTTGAGGTCAGTGTTAGAGCACTTCACAAAGTCATGGGTTCCACCACTACCCCGCTCAAGTACTATAAATAAGAGGAAGAAAGAAGAAGCAGAAAGAAGAGGAGTAGGAGGAGAAAGGAAGAAGATGATGGTGTTGACAAAGAAGAAGCAAAAGATGAGGAGGAGGAGGAGGAGAAGGGAGGGTGGTAGGATAAGAAGAAGAGGAGGAGGAAGAGGAGGTAGCAGGAGCAGGAGAAATGGAGAAAGAGGAAGGGGAGAACTTAGAGATGAAAGGCTTAGGAATGTTGACTCATCACTATTTCTGTCGCATTAACTGCAGCCACACAACTCTGGAATCAGTCTGGTCAGATCTTGGAAGCTGGATGGTTGTTCAATGGAAGATCATCTGGGAACATCAGGTGCTTCCGGCCAGGGAGAAGGACCTGGCAGCCCACTCTCTAAACGAGCAGCCATTAAAAACCTTGTGAATAACAGAGAAACCCTGACATGGGGTCGAGCATGACTCAGTGTTGGGTAGTGTTTCATCTATTGTAGATAGCGTCCCTATGAGTCAGACCTTAGTTGAGGGCACCTAATAACAAAACTAATAGTACAAACTCTAGCCCAAAGCGGATGACAATCACAAAACCAATTTCCCAATGAGGTGTCTCAAGGCTCCCTTTATCTCCTTGTTCCTCAAACTGTAGACAAAGGGGTTCAGCATTTGAGGAATCACACTGTACATCAGGGAAGCCATGACATTGTTTGTGGGAGAGTCAGTGACTTCAGGACTGAAGTACACTCTAAACGCTGTGCCGTAGAATAAGGAAACAACAGACAGGTGAGACCCACAGGTGGAAAAGGCTTTATACCTTCCCCCAACTGAGGGGATCCTCAAAACAGAGGTGATAATGTGAGCATATGATAAAACAATTCCAACAAAAGGGACACCACCAAACAGGCTAGCCACCATATAAAACAGGATACTGTTGTTGAGGGTATCAGAGCAGGCGAGCTTGAGGACCTGAAAAAGTTCACAGAAGAAGTCTGGGATGTCCAGGTCTGTGCAGAAGGACAGCTGCAGAAGCATCAGAGAGTGGAGCAGGGAATGCACAAAGCTAAGGAGTAAGGAGAAGAGAACTAGCAGGACACAGAGATGGGGGTTCATGATGACTGTGTACCTCAGGGGGTGACAAATGGCCACATAGCGGTCATAGGCCATCACTGCAAGGAGACAATTTTCTAAACCACCAAAAGTGATGATACAGGAGACCTGGGAGAGGCAGCCTGTGTAGGTGATGTTCTGAGTCTGCGCCTGGATGTTGAGCAGCACCTTTGGGATGGTGGTGGTGCTTGTACAGATGTCAGTGAAGGACAGGCTGGAGAGGAAGAAGTACATGGGGGTGTGGAGGTGGGAGTCAGTGCTGATGGCCAGGATGATGAGCAGGTTGCCCAGGATGGTGACCAGGTACATGGCCAGGAACAGGCAGAAGAGGAAGAGTTGTGTGTCTGGATCATCTGTCAACCCCTTGAGAAAGAATTCTACAATAGCTGTTTGGTTTCTAGCTTCCATATTGTCAGTGAGTGTAATTCACACAATGGAGTGGAGAGAGGATAAAATGTGTGGGCAGCGGCAGCAGCTGGGAACTGTTAGAAACTCAAATTCTTGGTCCCAGTTCAAGATGTACTAGTGATCCACTCTGAGGATGAGGAAAGTATTCCACGTTAACAAGCCTCCGGATGGTTGTGATCCCTGCTGAATTTTGAGAACTGGTTTGCTAAAAACAAAAATTTTCTCATCTGTTCTGTGAACTGAACCCAACGGGTAAATGTTCTCCACTACTTTCTCCTTCCATCCTGGTCCCCATAAACTCCATTAGAAGCCTAGGTCTTCTGTTTATGCAAGAGAAAAATGAATGCTGGATGTGTTAGTTCCTTCAGTTGTGGTAATCATTTTGCAAAGCTTATGTAAACCACATAAATCACATTATATCTTGTATATCACATGTGTATATGTATATATATAGATATATATGTAGATATATGTAGATATAATGTAAATCACATTATATCTTTTTTTTTTTTTTTTTTTTTTTTAGTACTGGGGGTTGAAACCAGGGTCTTGCACCTGCATGCTTTGCAAGTGCTGGACCACTGAGCTGCGCCCCTAGCCCCCACTTTTTTTTTTACTTTTTTGAGATGGGGTCTCACAAAGTTACGCAGACTGCCTCTGGTCTCCAACTTGTGATCCTCCCGCCTCGGCCTCTGGAACTGCTGGGATTATAGGTGTGTACCACTGCGCCCAGGCCACATTATATCTGAACACATACAAATTCTCTTTAGTTATATTGCAGTGAACATGGAAAATCCTGTGAATGTTATATGATGAGAAATGAATAGAATCAGGGCATCTAAAACAGTACTCAGCATACAGGATCCTCACCTTCTCAGGTCACAGCCTCTGTTGCTACTATCATACATATTGCTCTACTCACTGTCCATTACTCAGAACACCATGCTGTGTTAGGAAATTCGAGAAGAGAGGAACAGAATTGAATATCCCTAGCATGACAAATGCAGGGAAATGTTTACATGCAAATCACCTCTGAGAATGTTGGTTATGTAGAAAAATGAGAAAGAAATCCTCACTGATACCAACACTCACTTGGCATGGATGTAGGATGAAACACAAATCTATTAAATTGAATTTGATAAAAAACATATCTGGGCATCATACCTGACCTCAGTACTGAGGCATTAACTAAAGGTCTTTGGGTTTTTTGATTGGTTTCATGACAAATCATATTCTACAATCTCACCTGGATATGGAAGATGTGTCTGTATGGAGTACAGAGAGATGGAGTAGACAAGTCTTGGTCAAGAAGGTCACCTCTGAGAGGAGGCTCGGGTGTTGCATCCTGACTGGGGCAGGGAAGCTGTTTGAGGTGGGCACAGGATGACTCCTGTGGTGTCTGGATCCCAAAGGTACAGTTTCCAGAGGTCCTACTTAGAACAGATAATTCACTGTCATTGTGATCCCAGGCATGCATATCCTTGAAAATAAACTCTGTTGTTGTTGTTGTTCTGTGTCATCAAGTTAGTGTCCAACTCATAGCGACCCTATGTACAACAGGCAAAACACTGTTGTCAGTGCTTCTCTGCTATTCATAGGGTTTTCAATGGTGAATTGATTTTTGTGAGTGGGTTCTCAGGTCCTTCTCCCAAGCCTACAGCACCTGGTGTTCCCAGGCGGTCTCCCATCCAAGTACTAACCAGGCCCGACCCTGCTTAGCTTCCGAGATCTGACAGGATCAGATGCCAAAGTAGCATGGCTACAGACTGGAGTGTAAAAACATAGCTTTATAGAATTTTGATACAAAGGACAAGAGAAATGAGACTGTAGTCAGAGAAAAGTGTTCTAGAGAGGCTTTTATTTTTTGTTGTTGATGTTTTAGGAAAATTTTACATACTTGACATATTAGTGAAAATGTCTAATCGAATGGGGAGCATTGATGAAGACAGAAAAGATGAGTTTCCATAACCATGGCCTTAACTATGAAGGAATGAATGAGTTCAATGTAAGGTTGAGTGTTGGTGTTGACTATATGCATATACAATTGAATATATTTGTCACTCGCAAAGTCTCAAGGAAAATGAAGAAGGAGGAGGAGGAGGAGGAAAATGTTGAGGAGGAAGAGGAGGAAGAAAACGTGTAAGAAAAGAAGGAGGAAGAGGAGAAAAGAAGAATAGAGGAAGGAAGAGGTGGCGGAGGTGAATAATGAAGAAGGATTTGTTGTTATAATGTGGTCATTACCAGGAGCCCCAATCTAAAAGGACTGGAGTCTGTGTTGCTGTTAGGAGTCATTGAATTGGGTCTGACTTTCAGTTATCCTAATACAACAGAACAAAACACTCCTCAACACTGTGCCTTGCCTGACACTATGTCAGTGCATCCGTGCTATTCATAGGGTTTTCAATGGCTGATTGTATTGGGATTGTTTTGGAAGTGGGCTGCCAAGTCCTCCCATTTTTGTGGTGCTTGGAATCAAGCCCAAGGTCTCAGAGAGAGCAGTGTAGGACTCTACCAACTGATCTAAACCCCAACCCACAGTATTTATAGAAGAGGAAATAAGAATACAGAAAAGGCAAAGTCTATGTGAAGACCCTGGGAAGACCCAAGCCAAGGAGAGAGACCTCAGGAAGAACAAAACATCAGATGTCCCAATGCTTCAATTTCTAACCTGCAGAACTGTGAGAAGAAAACTTTTTTATTAACCCACTCAGTCCGTTGTACTTTGTCATAGCTGCACTAGAAATTTAATACACTGACCAAACCTCTCCAAATCAGCACTGAAAGAATTCAACTAAGTGTCAGAGTATTTTACAAGAATCAACATGTTACAGAAGCAGATTTAAGTTTAGAAGGAAAATGTTCCCTGCTGCTCTGAAGAGATAGAGAAGGAGCGCAGGAGAATTGAGACCTGGCTGATGATCTGAGAAGATGTAAATGAGAACTTGTGAAGAAGGAGCCTGCCATGCAGGGGCTGAGTGAGAACCTGTTTCTCTTTACGCTGTGAATGTCCTTTCCTCACTCTTCCCATGGATGCTGTTGCAGCAAAACATCCGTCCTTCTGTCCAAATAATTAACTAAGTGACCGTGCATTGTCTGAGTGGCCTCACCAGGAATGAAGCTCCGCCTCTCACCTGGATGTGGAGCAGGGAAGAGCTGTTCTCAGAAAGGGCAGGCACAGTGTTTGAGTCCATGGGCCATGGTCAGGGAGGATCCTCTTGGGGAGAAGTCTCCGCTGTTGCTTCCTGACTGGGCAGGGCTGTGGAGTGAGGTATGCGCTGACCAAACCCTACAGTCTCAGTGTCCCTTCAGGCTCAATATCCAAAGCTCCTCATTATAACAGATGTGTCATTAAGGCGGATCCCAGGAGGGCATGTCCTTAAAGACCAGCTCTGTAGAGAGGAGGTGTCCAGGATGGCTGGCTGACCTCATCAACCTGAGGCCAGCTTAACATCAGCCCGGTCACCCCATTGTTTCTGTTTGCCTCCATTACATGGACCTTGCACTTAGAATACATTGGGCTTCTCTAAAATTCCAGCCTTCTCTTTTAGCTATCTATATCTATTTTATCATATAACAAACTCTAATCGAATTTTTTTTCTTTTGCCATACTGGGGTTTGGACCCAGGGCTTCATGGTGTATGCTTTGCAAGAGCTGTACCACTGAGCTATACCCTCAGCCCATTCTTTTACTTTTTTGAAACAAGGCCTTGGTCATTTGTGCAGACTGCCTCTGATCTTGAACTTGGGATCCTCTTGCCTCTGCCTCCTGAGTGGCTAGGATTACAGGCATGTGCCACCACATCCGGCTCTAATTGAATTTTCCCCGTAGCTATACCACTGGGGCATCCGATCATGTCAGATCTGGGAAGCTGAGCAGGGTCTGACCTGGCTAGTCCTTGGATGACAGACCACTTGGGAATACAAGGTGTATAGGCTTGGGAGAAGCACCTTGCAACCCACTCCCAAAAAATAATCAGACATTGAATACCCAATGAATAGCAGAGATGCATTGACAATAGTGCTGGACACGGCACAAGGTTGGGTAGTGTTTCATCTGTTGTACACCAGGTCACTATGACTCAAACCTAACTCCACCACACCTAACAACAACATACTCCCTACTATAAAAAAACGAAAAGAATTAGGTCCAGAAATGTTTACTTTGTTAAGCTGATATGGAGTCACTTTTATGCTACCAAGTGTGTGTGTGTGTGTGTGTGTGTGTGTGTGTGTGGTGTATAGCTGCTGTCATCAGATCTGATTTATAGTGACCCTATGTACAACAAAACAGAACACTACCTGACACTGTTCCATGCCCAGCATATTAGGAGTGCTTCTCTGTTATTCATATGATTTTTGATTGTTTCAAGAGTGGGCTACCAGGTCCTTCTCCCAAGCCTAGAGCACCCGATATTCTGAGACAGTCTCCCATCCAAATACTAACCAGGCCCTATTCGACTCTCTTCTGAGACTTGATGAGATGGGTTGCCAGCATGGTATGGCTGCAGGCAGTGGATGCATAGATACACATTATAAATTAAAGCACTAATACAGTCAATGTTCAATAAAATGCAACTGGCTGTGTCTGTTCTATGTACGGCTCAGTGAAATTCGAGTCTTGTTTTTCATAAAGAGCTGTTCAAAATGGATTCTCAGTAACCAAAATGGACTAAGCATTTATATGATCATTCATCCTCTTTTTAGAAATGTAGTGCCTATTTTTCATTCAGAATACTCATATATTATTTGTTTATAGTGTAAGTACACACATACACACATATTTCCACACAGAAACAAGTACAAATATATTGCTGATCAAAGATTGATAAATTGGTTATCAATATTATTGCATAAAATTGCAAATTGTCAGAAAGATTAATGATTGAATCTAAATATGTTTTCACGCTTGTTTCTTCCCATAACCAATGTAGTTTTAGCTGGCTGAGGTATTGTGATCATTGAGGCAGGTAGTGTTCGTGCAGGGGAAGATCGAATGCATTCTTTGCTCAGAAGTCACGGTCCCTGAAATCACAACTCATAACAGACATATTTCATTGATGAGTTGGCACTGCAGGAAGTGGATGAACTATGTAGGGAAAAGGGCGAAGACACAGAAGTAAGTTAGGATTTCTGTCTGTCAGTAAAGGTAAAATGAATTGCAAGTGGTTGCAATGTCCTATCCTAAAGTAAGACTGTCAGGCTTGAGCAAGGGAAGAAGAGTTTCAATAAGCAAACCTAATGAGCACAACCAGGAAGGAAGATGTTGATAAATCAGAACATGTTAAATGTAAGCAATTCTGGGCAACTGGTCAATAGTAGAAGAGATATCTAAGAGTACATTCCAAAATAAACCTGCCAAAATACATGGATGCATACCACAATATTTTCAGTGTATATTTTCATTCACATCAGGAGAATAGAAAAAATAGTTTTATGTTTTTAATTGAGATGCTCAACAAAAGATGTTGTTACTATGAGGTGTGTTCTGTAAGGGTTTTCATAGCCATAAAGCAAAAACAGAGAGTAGACATAGAAAAGATAAAAAGCAAGGAATCAAATTATATCACTGAAGAAATTCCCCTTTCCAGAAAGGAAGATATATATAGTTTCATACACACATATATAAATATACATATTTGATATCTATGAAAGCAGGTTTTGGAACAAATATATACAATGCTGACAACAAAAAAGTAATTAGCCATTTAATCTAGTTTCTCTTCCTGCTCTATATGTATATATGAAATTATATTATGGCCCACCAAGATAATCTGAGATAACATTCTTCTTTACAACTATTTGGTTGCTCTGAGGAGAATAAGACATAGGAATATACTGATTCAGTTAACCATGAAATTTTATATTTTTAAATTCTGAAGTCATTGCAAAGAACAATAAGTCTCTTACTTTTCTCAATATATTATGGTTTCTTTATCACAAAACCATCTCTCTTCACTGGAATATTCTAATTATGTGACTTTCCTAAATGGCATGGAATATGGCAGATGTTTGTATGACCGCATAAACAAACTATTTTTCATTAAAGACTTCAGAAATAATTTAACAGTATATGAAATGTCAATTTCTTTACCTCACAATGAGTCCACATGTAATTACATCAACCATAGGAATAGGCTGAATCTAGTCTCTAAATATGACCACTGGCTTACTCAAAACCTTCTGTGCCCTATCCATTTTTCACAAATTACCTTCTTTTGAAACTGACCCATAAATTTCTGTTAACACAGAACCTCCAACTCAGGTTCTGCTTCTGTGGGAGCAGAATGAAGAAACAGAGCTCAGACATTGAAGTCATTTGTCAAATATCACAGAGCTGGAAATAAAAAAGTTAGCTCTGAACCTCAAATTGAGAAATATTTAGTGATCATAGAGCCCAGTAATTCTTGAAAGAATTTGGTGATAAACTGGGCACTGTTGTACATGCGTATGATCCAAGCATCTCACGAGGCTGGGGCTGGAGAATCGTGAGAACAAAGGCATAGATAGTCTGAGCAACTGAGCCAGCATTGTCTGAAAATAGAACATAAAATGGAGTTAGGGGTTGAGCTCAGTATTAAAACACTTCATGTAGTCATGGGTTCAACCACCAACACACTCAAGTATTGCAAAGAAAAGGAAGAAAGAAGAGGAAGAAGAAGGAGAGGAGGAGGAGGAATTTAAGGGGGAGAAGAAGATGATGAGGAAGAAGAAGGAGAAGAAGGAGAAGAGGAAGAAGAGGAAGAAGAAAAATGAAGAAGAAAGAAGAAGAAGGAGGTGGAGGAGAAGGAGAAAGCAGCAGGAGGAGGAGAAATGGAGGAGGAGGAGGAGGAACCTAGGGATGAAAGATTTAGTCACTTAGGCTTATCAGTATTTTTGTCACATTAACTGCAGCCACACCACTCTGGCATCCAACCTGGTTAGACCTTGGAAGCTGGTTAGTCCTGGGATGGGAGACCATCTGGGGACACCAGGTGCTGCAGATTTGGGAGAAGGACCAGGCAGCCCATCCTGACAATCAGCCCTTGAAAACCATGTGAATAACAGAGAAGTCCTGACATAGTGCCGGGCATGACACAGAGTTGGGTAGTGTTTCATCTATTGTAGATTGTGTCTCTATGAGTCAGACCTGACTCAACAGCACCTAAGAACACCACCACCACCACCACAACCACCACCACCACCACCACCACCACCAACAACAACAACAACAACAAAAATTAATTGTACAAACTCCAGCCCAGAGCAGGAAACACAATCACAAAACCAATTTTCCAACGAGGTGTCTCAAGGCTCCCTTTATCTCTCTGTTCCTCAAACTGTAGATAAAGGGGTTCAGCATTTGAGGAACCACACTGTACATCACTGATGCCACGACATTGTTTGTGGGAGAGTCAGAGACTTCAGGACTGAAGTATACTCCAAACGCTGTGCCGTAGAATAAGGAAACAACAGACAGGTGAGATCCACAGGTGGAAAAGGCTTTATACCTTCCTCCAGCTGACGGGATCCTCACAATGGAGGTGATAATGTGAGCATAGGATAAAATTATCCCAACAATAGGAAGACCACCAAGTAGGCAGGACACCACATATAACAGGATACTATTGATGAGGGTATCAGAGCAGGCAAGCTTGAGGACCCGAACAAGTTCACAGAAGAAGTCTGGGATGTCCAGGTCTGTGCAGAAGGACAGCTGCAGAAGCATCAGAGTGTGGATTAGGGCCTCCCCAATGCTAAGGAGTAAGGAGAAGAGAACCAGCAGGACACAGAGGTGGGGGTTCATGATGACGGTGTACCTCAGGGGGTGACAAATGGCCACATAGCGGTCATAGGCCATCACTGCAAGGAGACAATTTTCTAAGCCACCAAAAATGATGATACAGGAGACCTGGGAGAGGCAGCCTGTGTAGGTGATGCTCTGAGTCTGCGCCTGGATGTTGACCAGCACTTTTGGGATGGTGGTGGTGCTTATACAGATGTCACTGAAGGACAGGCTGGAGAGGAAGAAGTACATGGGGGTGTGGAGGTGGGAGTCAGTGCTGACGGCCAGGATGATGAGCAGGTTGCCCAGGATGATGACCAGGTACATGGCCAGGAACAGGCAGAAGAGGAAGGGTTGTGCGTCTGGATCATCTGTCAACCCCTTGAGAAAGAATTCTACAATTGCTGTTTGGTTTCTAGCTTCCATATTGTCCATGAGTCTAATGCACATAATGGAGTAGAGAGAGAATAAAATGTATGGACAGTGGCAGCAGCTGGGAACTGTTAGAAACTCAAATTCTTGGTCCCAGTTCAAGATGTACTAGTGATCCACTCTGAGGATGAGGAAAGTATTCCACGTTAACAAGCCTCCGGATGGTTGTGATCCATGTTGAATTTTGAGAACTGCTTCACCAAAAACAAATATTTTCTCATCTGCTCTGTGAACTCAAACCAGCATGCAAATGTTCTCCACTACTTTCTCCTCCCACCCTTATTTGCCCCGTTCCCATTTCCTCTGCAGTCTCTTTATTGAGACACATTTTCACTGAATAACAACGGTTTCGTGCATTGTGCTAAGTTTAAAAATAATAAGATGCAGCTTTTTAACCTGAATTATTCCAAGATACTTCATGAAATATGTTTTCTAGAACTCTGTGGGAGCTCAGCTTTGCTTTCCCCCAATATCACTGAAGATGTTCTCTATCCCAAATATGTTCATTCATATCATATCTCCATTCTTCCTTACAGCCTCTTAGGTAATTTGAAATTATATTGTGAATGTGAAATAAATAGTGATTGACAAAAGCTCTGTCACAGCTCAGATGGTCTGACTTTAGGGTTGACCCTCCTGCCCTACCACTGTTACCTGGATAGTGCTGAATTGACTTTCCTAAACAATCACTCAGGTATCTTAATTTACCTTTGCAATTCTAATCTTTTGTTCGTGTGCAAATGTCTAGCCCTCCTGAACCTTCTAGCTCTACTGTGAAATAATGGGCAGCAGATGAATGGCATCCATCCAGGGTCACCTGAGCAAATATTAAATAATGTTGCCTCTGTACTCAAATCACATAATACCTCCCCACAAAATGCAAGTCCTCTTCTATCATAATTAATTGCAGGATAAGCTGCACAACTATTTCCTGGAGAGTCTCTGTCTCATCCTAAGGAGTTCTGCTCCTAAGGCCATAGGTCACATAGCATTTTTGAAAGAAAGCAAGTAATTGAGAGAGAGAGAATAAAATGCATGGACTATTAAGAAAGTAGATGAAAATAAAAACAATGTGGTGAAATTAAGAAAGCAGAAATTTAACAGATAACACACAGTTAAAAGATTCTTAGCAGAAAATCAGGGTTATACCAGGAGTGCCTGTGCAGAGCAATGGTCTCTATATCCAGGAGGACCCTGAGGTATCTGTGGCAGCATGTGTCATTTGGTGTAATATTGGACTCAGAAACTCTCAATGTCATGCAGAGCACAAGCTTTGAGCAGGGGAAAAGGCATCAAATGCTGTAGAAATCTAGGTGTTCTGTTTATGCAATGGAGAAATGAATGCTGGATGTGTTAGTTCCTTTGGTTGTGGTAATCATTTTGTAAAGCTTATGTAAACCCAAACATCACATTGCATATCTTGAACACATATACATTTTATTTGATTATGTTTCAGTGAAGCTGGGAAAATCCTGTGAATGTTACCTGATGAGAAATGAATGGAATCAGGGCATCTAAAATAGTACTCGGCATACAGGAGCCTCATCCTCTCAGGTCACCGCCTCTGTTGTCACTATCATAAAGTATTTTTCTAGGCACTCTCCATTACTCAGAAAGCAGTGCTGTGTTGGGAAATTTGAGAAGAGAAGAAGGGAATTGAATATCCCCAGCATGATGAATGTAAGTTTCAGGGAAATGTTTACATGCAAATCACCTCCGAGAATGTTGGTTATGTAGAAAATGAGAAAGAAAACCTCAGTGATATCAACATTCACCTGGCACGGATGTAGGATGGAATACAAACCTATTAAAATGAATTTAATAAATAACATATCTGGGCATCACACCTGACCTCAGTCTTGAAGCATTAACTAGAGGGCTTTGGGTTTCTGGATTGGTTTCTTGACAAATCATATTCTACAATCTCACCTGAGTATGGAAGATGTGTCCACATGGAGTACAGACAGATGGAGTAGACAGGTCTTGGTCAAGGAGGTCACCTCTGAGAGAAGGCTTGGGTGTTGCATCCTGACTGGAGCAGGGAGGCTGTTTGAGGTGGGCACAGGCTGACTCCTGTGGTGTCTGGAACCCCAAGGTACAGTTCCCAAAGGTCCTCTTTAGAACAGATAATTCACTGTCATTGTGGTCCCAGGCATGCATATCCTTGAAAATGAACCCTGTTGTTGTTGTTGTTGTTGTTGTTGTTAGGTGCCATCAATTTGGTGTCTGATTCATAGTGACCCTAAGTACAACAGGTGAAACACTATTGTCAGTGCTTCTCTGCTGTTCATAGGGCTTTCAAAGGCGGATTGATTTTTGGGAGTGGTTTGCCTGGTCCAGCTCCCAAGCTTACAGCACCTGGTGTTCCCAGGTGGTCTCCCATCCAAGGACTAACCAGGCCCGACCTTGTTTAGCTTCTGAGATCTGATGGGATAAAATGCCACAATGGTATGTCTGCAGGCTGGAGGGCATAAACATAGCTTTTATAGATTATTGTTACAAGGAATAAGAGAAATGAGACTGTACCAGAGAAAAGAGTTCTGGAGAGGCTTTGTTGTTGGCATTGTTGTTGTTGATGGTGTTTTAAGAAAATTTTAAATACATGAGATATTAGTGAAATTTGTCTAGTCAAATGCAGAGCATTGACCAAGAAGGAAAAGGTGAGAGAGTTTCCATAACCGTGGCCTTAAGTATGAAGGAATGAAGGAGTTCAATGATCAGGTTGAGTCTTGACTAAATGCATATAGAATTGAATATATTTGTCACTTGCAAAGTCACAAAGAAAATGAAGGAAAAGGAGGAGGAGGAAAATGTCGAGGGAGAACAGGAGGCAGAAAAGGTGAACAGAAGAAAAAACGAAGTAAAGGTAGAGGAGGAGGAGAATAAAGAAGAAGTAGCTATTGTTAGAATGTGGTCATTAGCAGGAGTCTCAACCTAAAACGACTGGAGTCTACGTTGTTGTTAGGTTTCATTGAATTGGGTCTGATTACAGTTATCCTAATACAACAGAATAAAACCCTCCTCAACACCATGCCTTTCCTGGCACCATGTCAGTGCTTCTCTGCTATTCATAGACTTTTCAATGGTTGTTTGATTCAGGATTGTTTTGGCATAGGGATGCCAAGTGCTTCTCCCATTTTTGTGGTGCTTGGGATAAACCCAGGGCCTCAGAGATTGCAGAGTAGTGCTTTACCAACTGAGCAAACGCCCTCCCAGAGTCTATATAGAAGAGGAAATTAAGATACAGACAAGGCAATGCCTATGTGAAGACCCTGGGAAGATGACCATCTGCAAGCCAAGAGGGAGAACTCGGGAGGAACCAAACTTCAGATGTCCTGATGCTTCAATATCTAATCTCCAGAACTGTGAGAAGAAAACTTTTTTGTTATTACCCCACCCAGTCCATTGCCCTTTGTTATAGCGTCACTAGAAATTTAATACACTGACCAAATGTCTCCAAATCAGCACTGAAGCAATTCAGCTAAGTGTCAGAATATTTTACAAGAATTGACATGTTGGAAAAGTATATTAAGTTTAGAAAGAAAATATCCCCTGTGGTTCTAAAGAGAGATGATAGGTGTCTAGGAGTATTGAGACCTGGCTGATGATCTGAGAAGATGCAAATGAGAACATGTGAAGAAGGTGCCTGCCATGCAGGGGCTGAGAGGGAACCTGTTTCTCTTCATGCTGTGAATGTCCTTTCCTCACTCTTTCCCTGGATGCTATTGCAGCAAAACATCTGTCCTTCTGTCCAATTCCTTAACTAAGAGGCCATGCGAGGTCTGAGTGGCCACACCAGGAATGAAGCTCAGCCTCTCACCTGGATATGGAGCAGGGAAGAGCTGTCCTCAGAAAGGGCAGGCACAGCACCTGAGTCCACGGGCCCTGGTCAGGAAGGATCCTCTCAGGGAGAAGGCTCAGCTGTTGCTTCCTGACTGGGCAGGGCTGTGGAGTGAAGTGTGCACTGACCAAAGCCTATTGTCTCAGTGTCCCTTCAGGCTCAATATCCAAAGCTCCTCATTATGACAGATGTGTCATTAAGGCTGATCCTTAATGATCAGCCCAGGAGGGCATGTCCTTAAAGACCAGCTCTGTAGAAACGAGGTGTCCAGGATGGCTGACCTCATCAACCTGAGGCCAGCTGAACATCAACCCAGTCACCCCATTGTTTCTGTTTGCCCCCATTACATGGACCTTGCACACAGAATACATTGAACTTCGCTAAAATTCCAGCCTTCTCTTTTAGCTATCTACATCTCTTTCATCATATAACAAACACTAATCAATTTTTTTCAGTACTGAGATTTGGACCCAGGGCTTTATGCTTGCATGTTTTGCAAGAGGTATACCACTAAGCTAAACCCTCAGCCCATTTTTTCTTTTTACTTTTTTGAGACAAAGTCTTGCTCAGTTATGCAGACTGCCTCTGGTCTCGAACTTGCAATCCTCCTGCCTCCACCTACTGAGTCCCTGGGTTTACAGGTGTATGCTACTGCACCTGGGCTCTAATTGAATTTTTGCCTGCATCCAACCAGGGCATCTAATCCTGCCAGATCTTGGAACCTGAGCCGTGTCTGGCTTGGTTAGTCCTTGGATGGGAGACCACCTGGGAATATGAGGTCCTGTAGGCTTGGGAGAAAGACCTAGTGACCCAGTCCCAAAAATAATCAGCCACTGAAAATTCTGTGAGAGAAGCATTGACAATAGTGCTGCGCATGGCATAAGGCTGGGTAGTGTTTCATCTGTTGTACATCAGGTCCTTATGGGCTGAAACTGACTCTGTGTCACCTAACAACATACTTCCTACCATAAAAAAGAATTAGGTACAGAAGTGTTCACTTTGCTAATCTCATACTGAGTCACTTTTATGCTACCAAATACATATACGTATATTTATACACATGGATATATACGTGTATACACATATAAAATATGTATAGCTGCCATCAAGATGGGTCAGATTTGCAGCAACCCTATGTACAACAAAACACTACGTGACACTGTGCCATACATGACACTATTCTGAGTGCCTCTCTGCTATTCATATGCTTTTTGATGGCTGATTGTTTCAGAAGTGGGTTGCCAGATCCTTCTCCCCACCCCACAGCACCCAGTATTCCCAGGTGGTCTCTCATCCAAGGACTAACCAGGTCTGAGCTGACTTCACTTCCAATACCTGATGAGATCTGATGCCAGGGTGGTATGGCTGCAGGCAACAGATGCATAGATACACATTATAAATTAAAGCAGTAATACAGTCAATGTTCAATAAAAATGCAACTGGTTGGGGTCTATCCTATGTAGGGCTCAGTAATATTTGACTCTTGTTTTTTCATAAAGAGCTGTTCAAAATGTATTCTCAGTAACCAAAATGGACTCAGCATTTATACAATAATTCACCCACTTTTTAGAAATGTGATGCCAATTTTTTACTCAGAATACTCATATATTATGTGTAAATAAACATGCATGTATATGTACATGCAGAAACAAGGACATATTGTTAACCAACAATTAAAAAATTGGTTATTAATATTATTGCATAAAATTGCAAATGGTCAGAAAAAAGATTAATGATTGTACCTAAATATGTTTTCGGGCTTGTTTGTTCCCACAACCAATGTAGTTTTATCTGGCTGAGGTGATTATTAAGGCATATAGTGTTATTGCAGGGGAAGATCAAACAGGTTCTTTGCTCAGAAGTGAGAGTCCCCGAAATCATCAACTCATAACAGACATATTTCATTGATGAGTTGGCAGTGCAGGGAGGGGATGAACTATGTAGAGAAAAGGGTGAAGACAGAGAAGTAAGTTAGGATTTCTGTCTGACACTAAAGACAAACATGAATTGCAAGAGGTTGCAATGTCAATTTCCAAGCAAGACTGTCAGGCTTGAGCAAGGGAAGAAGAGATTCAATAACCAGACCTCATGAGCACAGACCAGGAAGGAGGATGTTGATAAATCAGAACATGTTAAATATAAGCAATTCTGGGCAACTGGTCAATACTATATGAGATATGTAAGAGGACATTCACTCCTAAGGATGAAATTAGCAATGTATCTATTCATTTAAAGTCCAAAGATGACAATTTCAATGACATAAAAACTATTGTGGGGTGTGAATTAACTAAACACAGGCCAGACACCTGCATCTCCACATTTAATGCAGCTCTGTTCATAATAGCAAGGATGTGGAAACAACCAAGATGGCTGTCAACAGAAGAATGGATAAAAAATTCTGGTACATACACACAATGGAATATTACTCAGCAATAAAAAGAATGAAATACTGTAATTTGCAACAAAGTGGATTGAAGTGGAGAATATCATCTTCAGTGAATGAACACAGTCCCAAAGAGGAAAATACTATACATTCCCACTCACATGTGGGAGCTGAATCTTACTTAAAGCAATAAAAATCTTGTACATAAGTAGATATATAAAAATGCACAATTAAACTTAGCAAAGAAGGAAAATATAAAGAGCAGAAAGGAGGGAGGGAACTAGCAAAGGGAAGCAAAGATTGCAGAAGGTGGGATGGCGAGGAGAATCAGTGTAGACAGGGGAAAGGAGAGAGGATCATCTCGTTGTAAACAAGGCAACCTCATGAGTATATGGGAAAAACAGGGGAACACAACCCAAACATGCATATGAGTTTTACTACATATTAATCAGAAGGTTCCACAAACTTGGTAAGTTGATGAATGTGTAACCAAACATATTGTAATAATTGCACAATGGAAAAAGCAAAGCAAATGCTGTGTTACTCTGTACCCCGCCAGCATTTAGCAATAAAGGGGAAAAAACAGATCAGGAGCTCAGAGGAAATATCATTAATGCATGTACCACAAAAGAGGAAGATAAATGGAAACATAATATGTAAAAGACTTCTCAAACACGTAACCAGTTGGACACTGACTGGACAGCATGTAACAACAGCAACTCCATAGTCATTGTAAAGAAAGGCAGCTCTGTTTAGTGTGGACAGTGTAATTGTAAGTTCTCCTCTTGTTAGTACTGAAGAGTCTTCCCTGACTCCTATCAGATATCACATACTCTCAAACCACTGATGTCCTCCTATTATGTCAATAACACAGCTGCTGAATCCAAATATGTTGGATGTTCTCATTGTGTGGATGGACACAGTTTACCAGTAACAGTTCTCAGTAATTGACTCACCCTCTATGACCATCCACTCCTTTGCCCTACAGCAGAACTAACCCCAGGATGGAACTTCTGTGGAGCCTACCACACACATCAGGTGGAAATGATTCTCCAGATATGAGCACATCCCAGCTTAAATGCTATCCATCCCATGTCCACCTTCTCCAACTTATCATCTTCCAAAAGTACCCCAGAGAAAATTCACTGAAATTAGTATCCCTGCAGCAAAAGCCCTGTTTGTGTTGACTCCCAATAAACCAATGGGTTTAGAGAACTAATATTATATATTGAAAATCACAGATCAAAACATAAAGCAGACAGATTTCAAGTCAAGTTAAAATAGCCTTGAGATTATATTAGGTAGTCACTTTATAAAGGAATTGGACAGATGAGTGGGGCATTCTGATTCATCAAGAAGCCTCTCAATTTGAATTACTTTACAGATCCAAGTCCCAAACAAATGACACATGGTGGGAGAGAAGTTG